>OX377610.1:74873122-75049597 GCA_947397855.1 Thelaira solivaga
GTTAGTTAGCTAAACAGTCATTCACCCACATGCTCATCCTTTTTATTTTGGCTTTAGCATATTAAAACCACAAAAAAAGCTTTTGGCTGAAGTTAATGAATGCAGTTTTCAGTTTGTAGTTTGTGTCAGGCAGGGAGTGTGCATGTGTGTTTAAAATTTTCCATTTTAATTCCCTTCGTTTACATTTTCCACCTTTTCTTCTCCTTCCTTTCATTTTCTTTTTTATTATTTTTTTTTTTTACTCAGATTTATCATTTTCATAATTTTTATTATTTTCATAAACAAACAAATTCGCTAAAATGTGTATGACAAAAACGGCACTAAAGTCATCTTTCTACTTGCAAAGAGTATCTATCACAGGTACGTTAGTATGTTTAGGTGTCTGTGTGCTGGTGTTTATTTTACAGCTTAAAAGAAAAGTTGAAATAATTTTATTCTGAATAAATAGTGACAATGTTGAGTACTAAAAGTTAGATCACTTTCATAATTAAAATCATCATCATCATCCTCATCATTAACATTCATTTTATTATCTTCCACCAGCCACCCAGAAACGTTTTAAAATGCAACCACAACATCAAACAATTTAAAAAAACATAAAAAGAATATAAAAACGCATTTGCATTTTGCATTAGCAATCATTTTAAGCGTTCTCTCTCCCCTTCTCTCTCTCTCTCTCTCTCTCACTCTTTGTTACCAAAAACTAAGAAAGGAAATTCAGTTTAAACTTTTTAATGTTTTCAAATAAAAAAAAAACAAGTTTTAATACTTTTTGTTACTTTTTTTTCATTTAAAAATAAAAATAAAAAAATTTGGCTTAAACAACACAAAATCAAAATTAAAAAATAAAATCTCAAAAAAAAATTTATTTTTAAAAATTTTTCCAGTTTCAGACAAACGGGAGTTTATTAGTTTTTTTTTTTTAAATAAAATTTGTCTCTTTCTATCCTAGCAAATTCCCCGATTTTAAAGAGTTTTTTAAATGTTAAAATAAGCTATCACTAATTAGGCTGGTAGTGGCCTAAAAAAGCACTCTTCACGATGCTAAATTGGCTGCCAGTGAGTTCAATTTAATGCGCCAGGGAAATGGTACCACATTTAGGTCAAGGCGACATTTCAATATAATTGATACTTGAAACGAGCTTTCAGATGGCATTAACTGCTTTACTTCAAGACCTTGCTTGCAGAAAGACATCGGACTTGAAACCAAACGGGAATCTTAAGAAAGCACAGTTCTGTAATTACGTTAGATTAGACAGCAAACAAATATTGAATCCGAATAACAGAGAAAAATAGTGTGCCATTAACTCCTCCTCCTGTGATTTTTCCGCCCGTCAATATAAAAAATAGCCTAGAAACTTATAAAGAAAACTTGTACGATCCCTGGTGGCCACCACATGACCCTGTGTTGCCCTTACCTGCTGTGATCTATAGCCAGCAAACCAATAAGTAAAAAAGAATTGATGGCAATAAAAAAGGCATAAGACTGGCTGCATATAAACTGACAGTTGAACTGCATTAGGTTCTTGGTGGGTGTCTATTTGACATTCAATCTGATACGGGAATGCCGAACTTACTTAAATAGAATGGCTGTATGACTTTGCTAGCATGGGACCACTGCAGGGAACTGGGTGCTAAAATAATTTGTCAGAAAGTTGCCATTGCCTGGTACTGTGGGATCAGTGTGAGCTGTACTTCGTTTTGGAAGCAACAATTGGCTTAGGCAATGTACCCATTTTTATTTTCTACTCTTACTATTTCCCTTGGCAAGGCTGCCAAAGGAAAGTACCGACACGCCCCGCACTATCCCTCCAGAGCATATTTTTGCAAAGAGCGCAGTCCAGATGGAGAAGATGCCAATCTAAGTTAGTAAGCAGCGTACTAACCTACAAATATGGGGTTCACAGACTCGATTTCTGTCTAGATACTGGCTGTTTTCTGCAGACAAGCCAAGAAGCTTCGAAGATTTGTTTTGTTTAAGAAAAGATTAAACAAAATTTTCTCTTCTTGTTATCACATTCTTGCCCGAAATATTGATGAACGGACATGCAATACGTCAATGATAATTTGGCTTATGATAGATAGCCATCGCAGCAGAGATTTACTGGGACTCCATAAAGCTCAATTGAGAAATGTGATGGTGCCAGTAACAGGCCACTGCAATTTTGGCAAACATGCTAGAAGAATGGGCTTGCTATCGAACGACTACTGTAGAAGTTGTCAAGACGAGGAAGAGGAAGAAACTGTCCTGTCCTGGAAGAGCGGTCTTACTATTTATTGCCTTTCACTTTTCTATCCCTATTGCCTATCACAAAGGAACCACATCAGAGCACTTAAGTGAGCACAGCTTCTGTTTTTTTATTTGGGTGCCCTGTGTAACCTATTATTTCCTTACTTCTCTTTATTCTTGCGCCTGCTACTTTTTTCACATCTTTCTTTAACTATCCTTCTTCATTTTTTATTTGAAATCCATTTAAAAAGTGCAAATAAATGAGAAATCATGTTCACTCTTATAACGACTATTGTTGTCGTAGTCGAGTTAAAGACAATTCCATATAAAATATATTTCCAGCGTTGCCACATATCACTGTTTTCGTCACAATAACGACACTCATAATCAGGAATGATTCACCTTCTGTTTTTTTTTTTTACTTTTACATACTAAAAACACTTTCCCTTGCTTTCTGCTGCATTACAGAAAAAGTTTTCTTGTTTTCGCTGACAATTTTTGTTTTTAATAAATTTTTTAAAATCAATTCTTTTTGCTGATAAAAATAATTTTTATTAATTTTTTTTTTAAATTATGAAACTGATTGGGATTTTGTTAAATTTTTGTAAATTGACATTCTTAATAATTTTCATTACAGCCATTCAAGCATAAATTTTTTTAAGTTTTGTTGACACTCTTAACAAAAATAAATTTAAAACTGAAAATGAAAATGGAATTACTGGTATTTATTCAAACACATTTTGTGTGTTACGATTTCCTTAGAAACCAACAATTAGAAAAAAAAAAAAATGTTTGCTTGCACTAAAATTTAATTTAAAAATTTTTTTGCTTCTAAAGTTTAACACGTTTTTAAGGATTTTTCTGCGAATTGCTGCTCAAAAAAAAAAAACTGACCCAATTTTGTGCTTGAGTTGGTTGATGTTTTAAATTTAAGTCCCAGTAAAAGTGCACTTTATTATTTCATGCTGAAATAAAGCGATTGTTACATGTGCTTTGTGCCAGGTGGGCACCGTCTAGCTGAAATCATATGTAGTCTAGTTGAGGTCCCAAGAACTCCTTTATCATGTTCCTGTAATTTCACCGAAATTTCAGCCTCATGTACAAAAAAGTAAGGCTTGACCAAAATCGACAACAGACAGTTGCTCGTTAAGGCTGCATTTGTTTCTTATGGATGTGCAAGAATATTTTCTAAGCCCTCAATTTTGTCATTTAGATAGATTTTGACTTCACATTGTTGCTTCACCCCTGAAACAAATTGCCGGGCAAGATGTTTTATCGGAATATATCTTCTTTACAATCCAAGACAAAAAACCTCAACCGTCTAAAATAAATACGTGTTTTTTTTAATATGAAAAAGTGCAGTCTTACTGAGAAATTCTGAGACACTTTTTTTCGAATCACTACATAGTATAAAACAAAGTCGCTTTCTCTGTTCCTATATCCTTATGTATGCTTAAATCTTTAAAACTGCGCAACGGATTTTGATGCGGTTTATTTTAATAGATAAAGTGATTGAAAAGGAAGATTTATATGTATAATCTTGGAAGGTTTAACGTCACAAATTCGCCTGGCAGGTAGCGCTTATTTGCCTACTACCTGTTTTTACCCGATCTCGCACGGTTCTTTACTCTATGAGTACGATTTCTTAGTGTAAGAAACTCGAATATATAAAAATTTTAAGGCAAGACAACGTGATTTTAATAATCGGAATAAACACATGTTACAACTGCCAAATTTCAGAGATGCCACTAAATTTAAAAAGTGCACTCTTATTGGGACACCCTTTAGAATTGATTAGTTTTAGTATTTTATGACTTAAAAGTGAATTTAGGATTTTTAATTAAACTTTTTCAGAAAAAAAATGAACCAGTCACATCACCTACCACTCGCTACTTGTTTTGATCTTTTTCATTATGACTCGTAGTCTGCTACAGCTAATTTGAGACATGATTTTGATCTGATTCAAACCAATTTGTGCTATAATTTCTTCAAATTGAACCAGTGACATCTCAGCTGAACTAGTCATGCAACTGATGAGCTGTTTTTAGTGCAATTTAGTTTTCAAGATTCAATAAAAAAGATTAATACAAAAAATCTTAAACTTAAACTTTTTTATTTAATTAAATTAAATGGAAACCGCAATTTATGCAAAAAATATATATTTTATTATGAGATCCAAAATTTGTTTTTAGAGCAAATTAAATTTATTTGCAAGAAAAATAATAAAATTAAAATTAAATTCTTTTGTAAACCCTTTTACAACTTCTAAACGACATTATTAATGATTCTGCTGTTTCCTTTTTGTCTAACATTTTCTTGGTTATACATTTTTATGTGTTTTATCCTTCTTGATTTTATTTAATTTTCTTCTGCCCCTTAAACTTATGAAATTCTATGGTTTAGAATAGGTGTGAGTGGAATAAAGAGTGTAAGTGTAAGTGTAAGTACAAGTGTTAGTGTAAATTTGTGTTTATTTGGCGTCCTATAGTTCCCTTGTAAATGTGTTTATGGGTCTCGCTTAAGTGACAAAACGTCCAACTCTTGGTGCTGTTGCTATTGTGGCGGTAGCTGTAAAACAGAAAAAAAAACTATTTGTCTTTCATCTGCTCCCCAATAAAAAAAAATAAGAAAAGAAAAGAAAAATAAATAAAAATTCAATAGTCAAATTTACAATGTCACACAAGAAACCAAATTTGGCAGCCAAACTTAACGAACCAAATACAAGCAACTACAGCAAATTACGGAAACAACAACAAAACCTAAAAAAAATATATATATAAATAACAAACGAACTATATAATAAAAAAAAGGATAGTTAAACATCTGAAATAAATGAAAAGAAAAATAAAGGGATAACAAGAAAAAATTAAAAAGAAAAAAATAATTTTAATATTGAAACATGTAAAAGGAGTATCCATAAATTTAATAACGAGTTTTCATTTACTTAACAATTTAATTTTTGTTAATAAAAACTAATTTTAAGGAAACGACAAAAGTTCTCAAAGACATTTTGAAAGGCTACATAAAACAGAAGATTATAAATTCAATTAAAAGAGGGAGGCAGAGAGAGAGAGAGAGAAACAGAGGGAACTGGAACAAGCCATTCATTTTCAACACCATAAACTTCACTTTACTTAACATAGCAAAGCGTACCTTGTATGATACCAGTCATACAAAAGTAACACTTAAAAATAATTCTCATTAAATACAAATTAGAGAATACATAAAGCATCACATTTAACATCAAGTCGGGGAAGCATAGTTTTTGCTACTATGGGCTTTCCTTGGAGTATAGAGACTATATGCATCAAATTTCAGACAAATCTGTTGGAAAATAAAACAAATTAACAGAAAATGAATTTTTTTTCTACAGATTGCAGTTAGCTGATCGGCCATAGAAATATAGATGAGTTGATTCGCTTTTTCCTTATAAAGGGTGTTTTTTATAAACGTATAGAACTTTAAGTTGGCATTACTGTTCAAGATGGCGACCGATTTAACAGCTGTCAAGTGATTTATTCTCAGTTTGGTTAGGCAATTCATCATAAATAGCCAAACGATCATCAAGTAAGGCGTAGATTCGTCGCTCATAAGCGAATTTTGTTTAGCGATGAAGCGCACTTCTGGTTGAATGGCTACGTCAACAAACAAAACTGCCGCATTTGGAATGAAGCTAATCCTCAAGTGTATGTCCAAACACCGTTACATCCAGAAAAACTGACTGTTTGGTGCGCTGGTGGAATCATTGGTCCGTACTTCTTCAAAAACAATGATGGCCAGAACGTTACAGTCAATGGTGATAGGTATAGAGCCATGATTACTAACTTTTTCATTCCTGAATTGAACAACCATGATGTCCAGGAGCTGTGGTTCCAACAAGACGGCGCAACATGTCACACAGCTCGTGCCACAATCGATTTATTGAAAGACGCGTTTGGTGACCACCTAATTTCACGTTTTTGACCTGTGAATTGGACTCCAAGATCTTGTGATTTAACACCGCTAGACTACTTTCTGTGGGGCTATTTAAAGTCATTGGTCTATGCGAATAAGCCAACATTCGCCTTGTTATTGCCGATATGGCCACAAATGTTGGAAAAAGTCATCGAAAATCTGACGTCCAGATTGGACTACATCCGAGCCAGCCGTGGCGGTCATATTCCAGAAATCATATTTAAAATGTAATGCCACAAGATTATCTTTCGGATAAATAAAATTCATGTCAATCGAATAATCCATCGTTGTTTTATGGCAATTTAAAGTTCTATACGTCTATAAAAACACCCTTTATAAATCAACTGACTTCTTTTGTTTTGTTTTCAATCATCAATATGTACTGCACTGATTGTGTTGCCAATTTACCTTTTTTAAAGCTAGATTTAGACTTTTTTCTCGTATTTAGCCTCAAAATTTATTTACCCTCTAGCTTTTTCCTAGCCTTCTTTTGTTTTTCGAAATAGCCTTAAATAGGTTTTTTTTTTTTTTTTTTGGAAAAATGAACACAAATCATAGATTAACAAACCAACTGAGACCAAATAAGCTAAAGTAATATTTTCGATAAAAATTTTGATAAATTGGTCGAACTTCTGTAACTTCATAAGTAAAGAAAAGTATTTGGCTTCTATTTTGTAAAATAAAAATTCACTTTTAAACTTATAATACTCATATTGATTCGTTGCTTTTATGAATGGTAACAGTTTATAGAATATGCAAGCAATAATATGGTGAATCTTGCATTTAGCTTATGTTTAATGATGATTCACTATACATTTAAAAAAAGAAAGGCATTTGAATGGCGTATTCATACACATCTCTGATCGAACACCGAAGCATTTACTCTCGCTAGGATTAAATTGTTTAATATTATGCTTAACGAAAGGCAGTTAATTAATCGAGGAGTATTTTGTTCTTAGAGCCGAATAAGTACTAGAAGATTGTGGTGGCGTAAATACAAAGGGGACAGAAATTTGTCGCAGTTCCACAGGCTGAGCGTACTTCAGCTGGAAATTAAACTGCGTTATAACTTTTATTTATTGCAATTACTTATGTAAGGTTTTTTTAAATTTATTTTTTTCATACTGATATTCTTATGAGTTTTTTGTCTATTCAGTACAATACGTGCCAAAGAAAAGACCTTTTCATGTACGCTACTCCCATGCTCAATAGATGCCTCCCAGCATTTATATTGGCAAACATTAGAGTATTTTTATTTTAACAACTATTAACTAATGGCGTTTTCTTTTCTAATTAAAGTGTTGCATATATTCTACCATCCAAGAGTGTTTGCATTCTATTGCCAAAAAAATTTTATAATTAAAATCAATATCACGTTCTGTTCTCAACATGTTGCACATAAAAGATGTTAAAATGGTAGAGGTTTTGCACTCAATTTATAAGTGAGGGTGAGATACTGCCCTTTTTTACAACTGTGTCAACCATTTGCTTATAAAATTATTTAATTTGTATTCATATGAAAAAGGAGATGCAACATTTTCTCCGTCAAGATATTCTTCATACAAATTTATTACTGGACACTTTTGAAGCAAAAATTTATTTTTATTTTATTTTAATAGCAAAGTATTCTTGTGTCAGCTGTTTATCAGTTGTGTTACCGTAATCGGATTTTCGTGCTAATGGGTTTTTTAATTTTAGTAATTTTTTTTACTCGTCAGTAGCCCCTTGACAATATCATGTTCGAAATCATGGTTTTTAGTTAACTGAAGATGACTTAAGACTTTCTTTGTTTATGGTGGTAACCCAATTGTCAATAAACTTAGCTTTTAATTCCCCAACATTGAATTGTTTTACTTTGCTTTTTATGAAATAAAATTAAAAGAGAAAATTTTCCTTTTCATTTTAATTTATTCGTTATAAATTATTTGCTTTACGAGCATTAAATTCATATTTGTTAACCCCAAAACTGAGTTCCATTATTTCTGGTTAGAAACTTTCTGTGTGTTTTTTTTTTTTTTGTATAATTTAACCATGCTGCTTCTTGTTTTAGTTTTACTTTTTATTTTTTTTAGTTTCCAACATTTAAATGACTCGTATGAGAATAAAAGAAAAAAACTTTTATTTTATTTTCATTTTTCTTTCTTTTTTGTTTTCATTTACAAAGTTTCCCATATACGAACAGAACTTTACAAAAACCGAAAAAAGTTTTCTGTGAAACATTTGTTAATCACAAGCTGAGTGTAGCCCACAAATGTACAAACTAACAAACATACAAAAAACTCTTTCTTTGTCAATAATGCAAGACGACCATATTTGAATGCTGTGCTGCTTCAAAATTAAAGTTTCAGTTTGAGTTTGAGTTTAAAAAAATTTTTTTTTAATGGAAATAAGGCCACATTTGAAATGACACACATACACTCAGCCTCCTATCAAATAGAAATGGATTTTTCCTCTTCATCTTCATAATAACGCATTGAAACTCTAAAAATAACGACTTCGCTTCAGGATGCAATTTATATCTCATGATAGAAATAAAAAATTTTAATAAAATTTATATGAAAAAAAAAATTTATTTTATTTAAATAAATATATTCGTGAGATACCAGGCGTTATGTTTGAGAATGTCTGCTCATGAGAAGCAGCAATTATTGAATTATAGAGATCGTTCTATTAATGCAAGTAAAGGTGGCACTCATTTCTCGAAATTTTATCAAATCAACTCCGATAGTTCTTAAAAAAGCAACCAGTATTACAACTGAATTTGTGACTATTTATTTAGCAAACTGCAATGGTTTTTTTTTTAAATTCTCTAATAAAATATTTAGTTTTTTGTAACCAATAAAATTAAATTTTCATGGCTTTTTTTAATTCAATAAATTATTTCAATTTAGCAGTAAAATTCATTAAAATAATAAGTAAAGTTTGCACTTAAAGCCTTAAAAAGAAATAATAAAGTTTTCTTTTACATTTTGCATTAACCAGCTCTGGTAAATCATTTAAAAAGTGAAACAGAAAAACTTTTCCCATTTATTTTTTTTTTTTCGTTCTCGTTGGTACTTGCTTGCCCTAAGCTTATTATTCAAAAGCTACAATGAAAAACTAACAAAATAAACAACAACAACAACAACTGTTACATTATTTAAAGTAAAAAAAAGAGAAAAATTTAAATAAAATTCATAAAGACGAGTAGAGTTAAAAAATTTTATTAAAAAAATAACAACAATAAAAAACTGAATTTTGCGTAAGTTTTGTAATTACTTATTCACTTACAAGGAGAAGCCAAAAAGAAACAACAACAACAAAAAAAATCTCATGTAAACTAAAGCTGTAAAACAGTTTTAGTTAAAATAAATGGAACCCCCAAGAAAACTTTTACTCGTCACAAAAACTTTGCTCTTACCAAATGATTTTATTTAAAAAAAATATATAAAAAATAAATTATAATTCGACAAGAATAATCACTTCATTTCAAAGCGTGACTTTATTGTGCATGCAAAATTAAAAGCTTTAAAAAAGTGTCTAGTTTATGCAAAAAATTAAATTTTAAGTTTAAGGGAAAAATTAATAACCTATCTCAGTCCATTATTCTTTAAGAATTCAGAGACTTCCTTAGGATGTAAGTACTGATGTTTCAAGCAATGGAAGCGGTTTCACTCGTTTAATTAACGTTTAATGCAATTAAAAATTTTTTTTTAATTTTTTAGGTCCCAATTGATTTTAGTAAATATTTAATTTTTTTGGCCCTAGCTGATTCTTTAAAATTTTTCTCTGTTGTTCTCTGCTGATTCTTAATTTTTTTTTTTGCTTTTTTGACTTTTGAGTTTTGATTTCTCTTTTTATACTTTTTCTTTTTTCTCAAAAGGCTTTCTTTCAATTAAGCGTTGCACTGTTACTTTATTGAAATAAATTTTATTTAAAAGGTTCTGTTGAAATGGTGTCTACAAAGTTCTTTTTAAGAAAACTAAACGTTTTTCAATCGTTTTTAACCAAAAACCAGAAAATACTTTGATAAATAATACCAACAGCAGCAACCAATTTTACTCAAAAAAAAAAAATATATTTTAATTTTCATTCGCAAATTAAAAGAAAAAATAAGAAAAGCTGTAGTTAAAATGCACTCGTTATTTCATTTGCTTTGATTTTATTTTCTTCATACAATGACTTTCTTAATTGTGCTTAATTACAAATCAATTCAAAAATAAAAAAGCAATGAAACCAAAGAGGAAAAGAAAAGCAGCAACATGAAACAGAAAATGGAACTTCAGTGACTTTTTTTTGCTGTGTGTATTTTCAATCTATTTAATTTTTTTATATTTTTTTGTTCTTCCTTTTTACGTCCTATGAAGGGATTCATGTGCCAGCTGCATTATGTAGAGCAAAATAAATGAATTAAACTAAGCAGCCATTGATTTTATATGTTCATTTGTTTTATACTCGTATTTAACTAGTGCCTGCTCTTGCTTTTCTTCTGTAATAAGCAAAAACATCGTCTAGAAAATTTCTAAGCTAAAGGCCCAAGGATTGGTTGTTAATACCAAACTGAATACTGAGATTTATTTTAATACAAAAAAAGAAATTCTTGAAATGACTTTCTTGCTTTGCATTAATTCCAACAATTGTTTCTCATTTTGGTTTTTTCTTGGTCTTTAATTAAAGGAAAAATTAACTGACTAATTAAATACTTACCTTATGAGTTTGGGTACCTGAGAGATTTATTGTGCAAATAAAATTAGTTGAAGACTTCTCATGAATATTGCGTTTCTCGCTAACCTCATTCTGTATCGTCAGGTGCACAAGTGGTGTTGCGAAGTTATTCCAATTGGAATTTGTTTGACCAAATTACACACTCGTTATGACTAGAAATTTCAATAAAACTTAAATGGAAATTTCAATAATTTGGCTCAAAGAGAGAAAAGTTTCTCTCATTACAAAAATTGTCTACAAAGAGAAAGTTTCTTCAAAAAGATATTTCACCAACAAAATTTTTCTCCAGACAAAATATTTCAATAGACAGAACTTTTCTCTAGATAAAAATTTTCTTTAAAACGTAGAAGACGAAAATTTTCTAAAGGAAAAAAAATTTTCTTCAGTCCTAAATTTTTGTGACTAAAAATTTTCTGCAGACAAACAATTTACCAGTAGAAAATTTTCTCTTACCTAAAATTTTTTTTTACAGAAATTTTCTCTAAAAAAAATTTTTTTTCTCTAAATATTTTCTGCGAACAAAAAATTTATCAAAAGAAAATTTTCTTCTAAGAGAAATTTTCTCAAAAGAAAAATTTTTTTCCAGACAAAACATTTCAATAAACATAAATTTTCTTTTGAAAAAATGTTCTCCAGACAAAAATTTGTACTAGAAAAAGTATTTTTATAAAAAAAAAATTTTCTGTAGACAAATATTTTCCCAGGAAAAAATTTCTCTGAACGAAAATTTTCTACATAAAAAATTTTCACTAGAAGTAAATTTTCTATAGACAAAAATTAGAAAAAAAATAAATATTTAGACTTACAGAAAAAGAAGGCAGAGTGTCTCCTCACTCTCGAAAGACCAGTAATCACAATTACAAGTCTAGAAATATCCTTCCTGCTCAACAGCTGAGCCCAACCACGTCTCTAGTAATCTGCCATGTGGTACCTACTCCGCCTACCCCTAGTAATATTCAAAAAAGTAAATAATTTGTAAAAGAAAAACAATACATATTTTGGCGTCATGATCTTTGGTTAGTTAAAGGCCGTGGTTAAGCAAACGTTATAATCAGCAGTTAACTAAAGATGGCGAATTTGAGTATCACCTAATAAAAGTCTGCCTAAGTTAAGTAAAACGCAAATTTTTTTGTAAAAATCAGCTTTTAACAAGCCTTCGAATTATAAATACTTTCTTTCAGTGTTTAACTTAACTTTATTCAAGTGGTGTTGAGTATAGATACAATTAGAAAATATGGTTTTTAAAACAAGTGACACCATCACACAACCACACAGAATTACAATTTTGCACAAATAAAACACAAGCAAATAAAATAATCTGGGAAACCTCAAAAGCCGCTTTTTAGTTTTAAATTAAAATTTAAAAAACCGACTAAATAATAAAAAAAGAAAAAAATAATAATAAAAAAGAGAAACAAAAACAAAAGAAGCAAAAAATAAAATAAAACTAACGATGTCACTGCGTTGTATGTAACTGTACCAAAAGCATTAATATTAGAAACCAAAACATCAACACAATTTAACTGTGTGTACACAACATACAAACACACATACACTCTATGAATACACTAAACCGGGAGTGCATTTCTATCACAACCATATAAAAGCTGCACTTGCTGAAGCCTAATGCCTGATGTCTGATGCCTACTTGCTCGCTTTTATGCCCATCTGTTTGTTAAGTGCAGTTTGTGCGACGCGGCATACGAATATTAAAACCGAATACGAATAGTTTTTAAACACTCGTGATGGTATTTTAGATTTTAGTTGACATCTGACATTTAATTTAGTGCGCTGTTCATTTGTTTTTGTTACTTTTTTTATTTTTGTTGCTTTTGTTGTGCAAATATGAAACAAATGTAAGTTTGTATGTCTGTCTACAGCATGCCTGACTGGGCCTGCCTGCCAGTTTTTCTTGCTGTTTTATTTTTTCTGTGTGACTTTTAGTGGGACAGCTTTTCATGTTTTCCTTTGAATCTCTCTGGCCATATGTGTGTGTGATTTTTGTGTATTTAACACACACACGGTGTCTACAATCTCTACACTTATGCCTTTATGAACTACATAAACTTTTGCTTCTTATTTTTTATTGTTTTTTTTTTTAATGTCTTCCCATTTTAGTTTGGTAATTTGCCAAATATTTAGCAAAAGAGTTTTCCTGTGGACTTTTTTGCGGAGCTTAAATAAACTAGACACTCAACATACACACACACACAAGATTACTAAGTCGTTTTGGCTTAAACAACCCCTTCATTAATTTTCATAAAACAAAAATAAATTTAAAAACACACAGACGCATACACACACTGTCTCACTCACTACATGTTTAGCAGATTTCTGCTTTTAAGGGAATAATGAAAATAAAACTGAAAATAAAAATGGAATTTTCCCCATTCCAGCTTTCATTTACATTTTCTATATTAATTAGCCTGCTTCTTGATTTATTAGCAATTGTTTTTTTCTAAATTCAGGCTTAATTCATTATACTTTTGTCTTTCAAAAAAAGAAAAATAAATAAAGAGGCTTAAGGCATACAAACTATTTGCAGTGATATTTTGCAACAATTCTAAGCAAAGAGTGTATGAATTCAAGTGGTTTTTAATTAAAAATATGCTTCTATTCTGGAAATCCAACTAAAAAAATTCTTTTTTAAAATAAACGTGAAATATCTGAAAATAAAAGCATTTGACTAGAGCTGTAAATATGGGAATTTTTTGTTACTCTTGTCAGTTACACTGAGCTTTTAATAGAACATCACGAAAGAAGCGTTGCAGTTCAATTCAAAGATCATCTCGGGAGATGGGGCAGACTCTTGTCTCACACTCAGCTCTCTTTCTAGAGAAATTGCTGAAACAGATGTGAAATTCGTAACCCTAAGCAATCACTGTCAGACCAAATAAAACTTTACTCGTAATTTCTGGGTCACACTCCCAAATAGGGTTAATTGAGAACAGAACATACCCAAGCCCGGTGTCGGGTCACATGTATGGATCGAAAACGGTTGAAGGTGTTTGGCCTAAGCCACAGAAGAAGCATATTTGGCAGTATGGGTCAAGAGAACTAAACTTTTCAGGTATAGAGCTCCAACTAAGAGAGGAACTAGAAAGAGACACAAATAACAGTCACATATATATTCCCTAGGACAGTAGAAAGGCGTTACTTGCACTCAGTGACCTTTGAGATTAGATCAAAACTGGTCTGGGATTGCCTAAAACTTCTAAAAAGACTAGCATCTAATAAGAAAGCTCACTTGGTATGGGTGCCAGGTCATAGTGGATATGTAGGCAATGAGAAGGCAGACGAACTCGCAAGAAAGGGGGCCGCTAATAGATTTATTAGCCTAAAACCATTCTGCGGATAGATAAACGTATTTGCTTTAATTCAAATTTTATTTTTTGCAGATAGTACGAAAAAATATTTTTCGCCAAAAAAACCATGAACCATGAAAAAATGATAAAAATATTTTTTTGCACTATCCACCAGAAAAATTTCTAAATTTATTCTGTAGGCTCTAAACTACTTGGAAGTGTTTTAACATTGTCTGATTGACTATCTTGGAGCTCTATTAAGCTTATTTTTAGGGAGTGGCTGGAAAGAGAATCGCAACAATATTGGCTGGAAAGAAAATATATCAGGTTAGCGAAAATATTCTTGCCATTGCGATCTCGGAAGAGAACAAAGGAATTACTAAGCTTGTCTCGGTCACGGGATTTCTGACTGGACATTGCAGAGTATTGCAACACTTGGCGTATATGAAGATCAGTCAAAATGTCCTCTGCAGGTTACGTAACGAACATGCAGAGACAGCAGGGGGCTAATTCTCACACTCGCATGCGAGCGAAATCCTACTCGATGGATCGAGTTTTATAGTTTTTGGGATTCTCTGTCTCGCTATCGAGTAACTCGTATCGAAATTTCTAATGATGACACTCGATACCGAGTAATCATTAACACGCAAGCGTGCGAGTTTTTGTTCGCAAGCTAATAACCATTCGTAAACAAAAAATTAGTAACGTATTTAAGTGCAAACAAAGATAAAAAAGAAAATGTAAGCAATATTTTATTAATAAAGAGTGAAAATTATAATTTTAGCATTTTAGGTCAAATATATAAAAAATTAATTATAGTCAGAAGGAAATTCTTAGAAATTTCATGGCTCAGCACACAGACTTAGCAAAGGGCATATTGCCAAATAGTTTGCAAGGGAGAGCAAAGGCTAACCAACTTTGGGAGCAACTCACGGCCAAGCTAAACGCCTCCGGCCCTCCAGCAAAAGATGTAAAGTCGTGGCGCAAGGTAAATATGTATATAAATAAAAAAATACATTTTTTAATACTTAATTTGAATTTTTACATATATATGTATATATATGTATGTAGGTATACTCTGATCAAAAGCAAAACGTAAAAAGTAAATTTGCTTTTAATAAATTATCGAAGAAAAAAACTGGTGGTGGACCGTATGAGGAAAAAGTTCTTTCCCATGTAGAAGAACAAATACTGGCTGCTGCGGGTATAGAAGTCGCAGTCGAAGGTCTGAAAACGGTTAAAAGTTTTGGATCACAAATAGTTAAAGATCTGCCGCAAGACGACGGTACGGGTAATTGTGCATCTACATCCCAAAAAAGCAGTACCAGTTATTTGTGTACGTCCCCCCAGTTGTTGCCTGACAATGGAGATGAGAATATGCTACATGATATTTCGTATATTATTGAAAGTGAAGAGGAAAAAAAATCAGAGCCAATTAGGAAAAAAGCTCGTTGTAAGGAATTACCGACCGTGGACCAAAGTCTAAAACAAAATAAAACAACTTTGTTGCAACAAAATTTAATGTCTACAGAAGTATACCAAAACGAGTTGTTAAGCAGATTGGATAAACTAATTGAAATAAAAAATAAAAAGCTCCAGTTAAAGGAAAAAGAGCTCGAACTTTCTGGTCAACTTATTGATATCAAAGCAAAAAGCCTCAAAATTAAAGAAAAGAAACAGCAACTCACTATACAAATAAAAGAAATAGAGTTTATGATAAGAAAAAAGGAATTGGAGAAATTAAATCATGAGATGCAATAGTTAAATTCACATTTGAGTGAATTATTATACTTTTAGTTTTTATTATACTTACGTAAACTGATCTCAATTGAATTGATCTTAATTGTTTTTTTTTTATGTGTAAACAAAGTGTGCAATTATTTGTATTTTTTTTTATTTATTTAGTTTTAAGTGTTTACTAAAATGAATTTGTGATAATTTAAATAAATGTATGTATATAACTAAATGTTACAAAGACTTCTTTTTATGTTGTCACGAATTTTTTCCCCAATTTTTGTTATATTTGTTTCTGTTGCATCATCCACTACAGGCACCTGGTACCTATCAGTTGCTTGTTGTACATTTTCATAATCGGGCACTTTAAAATGTATGCACATGTTGTGTAATGCAGCGCATACGTTAGAAAATTGGGCTACCCTTTCTGCACTGTAACGACTTCTTTTGTCGTGGCATAAAATTTTCCAACGAGCCTTTAAAATTCCTATTGTCCTCTCAACAGTACACCTTGCTTTTGAGTGAACTTCATTAAACCGCGATTCCATAGAGTTTTCCTGTGGGTTTCGGTATGGCGTTAGTAACCATGGTTCACATGGATATCCTGAATCGCCTATAAATAAATTTTTAAATACATACATAAACATTTTAATTTTAAGTTTCTAAAAAAATTTTAAATTTTCTTACCTAAGAGCCAAAAGTTTCTTAAATTGTTGTTGTACTCTTGCTCAACCAGAATTCTTTCTTCAGAATTTTTCCACACAAAAGAGTCATGGGCTGCTCCTCCATATTTTGAATTAATTGCCAAGATTTTGTGCTTGTGGTCACATATCTTTAAATTTTATACAGCTTTAAAAAAACAGTAATGCAATATTTTCAATAATATATACTTACCACCATGGAATTTATACTATGAAAGCCCTTCCTATTAAAGAACATATGCTCATTTGGAGGCTTCTGTAAACCGAAGTGCGTTCCATCCACACAGCCTATAACTGTAAAAAAATAATAAACAATTTGTCAAATGTATGTGTTTTATTTGCATACCTCCAGGAATGTTGTATTTTGACATAAAATACTCTTTACAGTCATCACTATTTCTAGGGTTGAACTGTATAAATTGACCACAAAGCTTACGTTCCATCTCTTCTATGACACGCCTTGTGATTTTACATATACCACTTTGACTTACTCCAATTAATAGGTCATTGCCTACACAATGTTGGAACCCACCTGACGCCAAAATTGAAAGTGTAGCTGCCAATTGAATTTTTGGTGGAACAGCAGAATAGAGATGCCCCTCAAACTGCAGTTCTCCAAGGGCATAATTAAATGCTTCCTTGGTAAGTCTAAAACGTTTTTTAAATCTATAAAACAAATACTATTAGTTTTATTAAAAAAAAAAACAAATTACACTTACTCGTTTCTTGACAAACTTAAGGGATCTATGCTGCATCTTATTTTTTTTCTTATTACATTTAGGTTTTCCGTTTCGTCAGAATCAGAAGAATCTGAATAAAAAAACAACACGGGATCCATTTTAAAATTTATTTAATTTATTTGAAATTTAATTTGAACTTTTCACTTTTTGTTGCTCATACAAACATATATTTTTGTTTACATTTTACTTCCATTTATTCGGTGTTGGCAAACGTACTTCGGCACGTTTTTTACAACACTGAAACAATAACTCGATTCGTTACGTATCGAGTGTTATCATCAGAAAATTAACTCGTATCGAAATTAATTTCGATACGAATACTATTTCGATCACGAGTGTGAGAATTAGCCCCCAGAACACATATTGTGTCACTGTAATGAACCTGTTTTCGCTATTTAGAGCAACTTTACCTACAATCGTCAGACATGGGGAACAAATAACCCAAAGAAGTTTCTGTATTCTTAATGAAAACTAGACTCTGGAATGATTTGTAACTTGGGATTAGAGTTACAAGAGGTCTATTTTGGCCGCAGAGACCAGGTCACTTGTTCCCGCTCCTCATTATAATTATAATTCTAACAAAACATTTTAGAATATGGTTTTTTTCAAGCACATTTTTACGTTTGGCTTGCAGTGGCAAGAAGCAGGGGGAAACTGCTTTCGATATGGGGTCATGAAATTATTTTTATTTGCCACTATCGCCTTCGATATCCTACAAAACTTTGAGATAATGGCTTTCGATAGCAAGTCTTCGATAGAGTTAACGACAAATTACTTTTTTAATGAGCACGCTGAATAAAAACCTTAAAAAAATAAAGTTTTATTTAGTTTTCAATTAAAACAATTAGGCTGGTATTCAAAGAGACTAATAACGACTTCAAGTGTAAATTATGAAAAAATTTTCATACAAATTTGCCATAATATCGATTTCAAGCCTACTTGAATTTTCTTTGAATATAAGTATTAGTTTTTACAATTTTTAATAAATTTTCAACTTTTGAATTTGAAGAAAAATATGCCAGAAGAAGCAATTGTTTCTCTAAAAATTGGTGATTAGAACCCTGATCAATTCCATAACAATTATGAAATTCGTGAGGAGTCTTAAATTGTTTTAGTTGAGAGGTGGAGGTGCTTTTATGACTTAGTGGGAGTGTCACTTAATTGTGCTTTAAATCGAAATTTAACTTTTATAATAAAAAAATAAAATAAAAAATATTTTATTTAAAACTGACACTTTTCTTTCTGTTTTCTCTTTTGAATAATTTTTTTGGAAAATTAAAATTTAAAAAACTTTTTTTTGGCTAAAAATCCATATAAATGAAATTAATTTTTTTTCGCTATGCAAATTCTTGTATTTTTCCGAAATTTGGTTATAAAAAGAGCACTTAAAGCTTGATGTGCTTTTGCTCGTCTAGAAATTTCTAAACGGTATTTCAGCAACATCTCG
Source organism: Thelaira solivaga (assembly GCA_947397855.1). NCBI lineage: Eukaryota > Metazoa > Arthropoda > Insecta > Diptera > Tachinidae > Thelaira > Thelaira solivaga. The sequence continues at coordinate 74,891,938 of OX377610.1, forward strand.
AACATATTTTGGGCTAAAAGTTTTACTTGACTAAATACTTTTTTTTAATGAAAGTGAAAGCTATACGAGCACGTCTGAGTTATAAAATAGTTTTATCATCAAAACTTTAAAAGTTTTTTTTTTTTTTTTAAAGAAAAAAATTCTTGAATTGCTTGTAAAGGGTGTCCCAACAAGAACGTAAGATTCAAATTTTAAATAAATGACTGATGCAGCAATTGAATTGTTTCTCTGGCTGTATGACATGTGGCGCCGTCTTGTTGAAACCACAAGCCCTCCACATTCATTTCTTCAATTGTAGGCAAGAAAAAACTGGTTATCATTTCACGATACCGAACACTATTGACTGTTTGCGCTTCACCTGCCTCATTTTCATAAAAAAAAAGGTCTAATGATTTTTCCAGCCCAAAAACCACACCACACAGTGACACGTTGAGGATGCATTTGCTTCTCGTGAATCAGTCGAGGATTTTCCTCACCCCAAATGCGACAATTCTGCCTATTGACGAAGCCATCAAGATGGAAATGGGCCTCGTCACTGAAGATGATTTTATCGGCAAAATCAGCATTTTCATATTGTCTCTCCAATACCCAATTAACGAACTCCCTTCGCTGTCCATGGTAATTTTTTACTAACCTCGTACCTTCTACTAGCAAACAATAACAATTGTTCAAATGTCAAACAATGACACTTCGAATGGCGCCAAATTTAAATCTTGCGTTCTTGTTCGGACACCCTTTATTTATTTTTTGTTTTACTGCTTTTAAAAATGAAAAAAAAATTGTCCCAAAGACTCAAATGGACATTTAATTTCTGTTTTTTTTTTTTGCTAAATTGAAATTTAGCTTTCAGTTTCTGCAAAATTGCTTTTGATTTATGGAAAATAAATGCTTTAAACAGCACGTCAGTCAAAACTGTCTATTACAAATCTTGAGTGTGTATGTGTGTGTGCGTGTTTCTCACTCGTATGCAGTTTTATTCAAATATTTATTATTTCACATGCAATTTGCTATGAAATAATAAAAATAATGTTTCTGGAATTTTGTAGTTTTTTTTTTGTCTGTATTTGATGTGTCTCTCTCTCTCTCTGATATGCAGCATACAGACAGGCAAACAGCAGAAACCTTTAAATGCACATCATTTGATGCAGTAATAATTTTATATTTTTGATGTTGTGTCAACAACGTTTTTGCTGGTTGGTTAGTTGGCAGGGGGTCACTTGTTTTTTAGATTTTTTTCTTTTTCTTTTTTTTTTTTGTTTGTTTTTTATTTAAACTTTTATAGTCTCAACTGCTACTACGATACATATTGCACATTTGCCAATCGTTTTTATTTATCATTTTAATTTTGATTTTCTTTTTTGCTGGGGCTGCTTTAAGTTTTATTATTGTGATTTCTACCACACACGTACACAAAAGAAACATAAATAACATTTGGACACTTTTTTTTTAATTTGTTTGTTTGCTATTCTCTAATGTAAACACACACACAATCTTGGTTATTTTTAGTTTTTAAATGTTCGTTTGGTGTGCTGTAAATCTTCTTTGTGTTACGACTATTTTAAATAGTAAAAGGTTTGCTGGCTGGTTTCTCATATTTACAAAAAAAAACCATCGAGACTCTTATAAAAATTGGAAATCAAACTGAAATTAAAATGACCTTGTGTTGACTATTGGTGTTGCCAAAAAGTTTTCCCCAAAAATAAAAACTGAAACCAAACCTTTTTGCAAAAATGATTAATAGTTTTTTTTTCTTCTGCACACAGAAAAAAAAGTGTTTTTTTATTTATCTCAAAGGAAACACTTCTTTTAGTTCAAGAACATGTTCAACAAAAGTTTCGAAACGTTTTATTATTTATTGCCTTAAAATTCTTTTGGTTTTTGTTGATTGAATTGAAGGAAATTAAGAAAAAAATGCTGTCTGCGAAATGACCCTTTGGTTAGAATGCCAAGATTCTGTTTTGAACCACTTACTCAACTAAACTCATTCTGATAAGATCTCCTGAAAATCTACAGCGAGAAATTTGTGTCTAAAAAGCTAAGCGAGTGACCCTACCAGAGTTCTTTAATGGTTAAATGAGTGCTATCGCAAACGAACTGATTTTCAGGGAATTTTTTCACAAAATTTAAATTTACCCGAACAAAATAAGTGAAAATTAAACAAAAAAAAAAAAACTAAATTTTAATTAAAATACTTCAAAAAAATCCATTAATTGAAATTTCTATTTAAATTGTATTGAAATGGCTTAATTTGTTGCCGGAGTCAAAAATTTTGTCTTTTTCTGCTCAAACATATAAAAATTTCAAAACAAATACTCGTTATCGTGTAAGTCCCTGTGTTTTTTTTTTGTTTTTGCTCTTTAATTTTTTTTTTTTAATTTTAAATTCCGTTTCCAAAGCCACTCTATTTTTTGTTTTCTTTCCTTTTACTTTTTACTTAAATCTTTTGCCAGCTTACAAGCATCTCAATTATATAAACACACTTTCTTTAGAAACTAATCAGAATAATAAGACTCTAATGTTGCTGCTGTTGCTGTGCAAATGTGGCAATAACCGTCAACATTAACGTCACAAATCGCATTATGAAAACAAAAACAAAAAAACAAGACTCTAGAATTACAATTGCAAAACATGCTTAAATAGTGAAAATTATTTACGAAAAAAAAAAAAAAAACGAAACGAAGAAGAAAAAGCAACGATGCACTTCATTAAGACAAACAAACACTTTCTGTTTTGAAACTAGAGAAACAACAACAGCCACATAATTATGCTGCCTGCTAACATATTAAAATAAGCATGTGTTTGTATTTGTGTTTTTCTTATGTTAACCAACAACAAAAATTGCAAAAAAAAAAAATTCATTTTACTATTTAAATTCAGGGTTTCCCACACATTCCACATTCCCTCATTCTTAATTATCAAGAAGAAAAAAAAACTAGTGGCACCAAATAGAAAAAAGACAGGGAATATGAATTGTGGATCCGTTTTCGTTACTTAGAGCATCGCTACCTACAACCGTCTGAGATGAAGTCTTTGAATTCTTAATGAATAATAAACGTAGAGAGAATTTATATTTTGGGAGTAGTGTTGCAATAGGTTTATTTTAGCAACAGTCACCAAGTGACTTGTTCTCGCTCCTGATTCCAGTTCTAATTCTGTCACTTCTTAAACCGATTGATGCTTCTCACGAAGACAAATAGCCAGATAGCCCGTCAATTTCTGCAGTCGACAAAGAAAGGCTTCGCAAGCAGCACTCCTTGAGTTCCAGATGGCTGAAATCAGAGAAAATGTGCCACAATCTGCTCCCTTTCTTCTTCCTGAAAATTTGTGCAGTAGTCATTCCCTCGGGTGTGCTGTTGCTGTAAACTGAGGTATTAGCTCTAAGAAATTTGTAGGAAAATTTTCAGTTATGTTTCTGTTTAAAAACACAAAAATTTTGTGTCTTGTACAACAAAAGAATTATATTTTTAATCAAAAATTCTTGGCGAAGGCTGCTAAATTACAAGTGTTCGCAACTAAAATGCAAATTTTCCAAATTTAATTGTGAGCGTTAAAACTAAAAAACAAAGAAAAAAATTACAACTTTTATACAAAATTTCCAGGCAATTCGACGCAACAGACACAAATTTGTTGTTAACTTTTGTCGATGCTAAATATGCAAATTAACAAAATCTTCTATCTACAATTTTCCTTCCCTGCATCCCTGCTAACAAATTAAAACTGATTGTCAGGTTGTTACCAGTAAATGCCTGAATGCTGCCAGTTTAAACAAGCGTTAAACAGGAATTTTTTTTCTAAACTCACACATTCACAGAGAAAGAATTACAACTAGAGTAACGGATGGAAACAGGGAATAAATAAAATAAATGAATTAGCAAAAATAAGTTTTTCTAGGAGTTGGGGTATTTTTTTAACACTTTTAGCAAAAAAAAAAAAATAAAAAAAAAATTAAAAAAAAAATAAAAATTTTTTATAAAAATTTTTCACAACTACTTTTAGGCGTTGAATATCTATAGATTTTTTCATCTCAAAATTTATAAATATACTCGTAAATGAGTATGTGTTAAACACACACAAGCACAAAATGTGCTTGGGCTTGGGTTTTGCTTGTGGGTTTTATATTTTTCTTTTTATTTATTTATTTCGTGTTAAATACTCAAACAAAAAAATAAAACAAAAAAATTCTGGAGAATGATCTCCTCCCACACACACAATAATACAAAATGGCTTTAAATTATGTTGTAGGTTGTTTGTTAATTTCTCTACAGGCGTTACAAAAAAAGTCTGCTAAGCAGGTCTTAGCTGCCTTTCCTTTTCCATTAAACATATTTGTTCTTTACTTTCCAGAAACAACTGCAATTGAAGGAAAAATTAAAGAAGACGCCCTCATTTTATTAACAAACAAACCCATTTAGAATGAAATCAGTCCTAGTTAACAGACGCTTTAATTTTAATTGGGTACTTTTGTTGCTTGTATCAGTTTCCTTTGGAGAAAAAATAAATTCCTTTTTAAAAAAATTTGAATTTTACCATGAACAGGTCACACAAAGAAGGTGATGAAGAAGAGTTCATGTATCCTTTGCTTTTTGAAATTTTGGCCTAAATTATGGCTACAAAATAGCTTTAAGAGTATAAAAGTTTAAAACCTCAAAACACCAATAATTATTCCAAAAGACCGTGTCCCATGTCTTCTGGAAAATATACGGAAGCATACCACGTGCAATAAAAACAAAACAATAAGTTTAAGCTTTCATTAGTTACAGATATCAGTTGTGGGAATTCTTACGTTAGAACATGAAAGGCTTCAACTTAACCAGTTACAACACAAATTAATTTAAATTAGTTCATTTAATGAACAATTAACCCCGTTCTAGGACATCAGCAGACTAAACAAACTCTTTCCACTTTATTTAAATTGATAAGGAGGCTTTAAGAACTGGCCTGGTAACATAATTTGCTACTAGTTGCTTTTCTCCTCAGTTTTAAGCTAAACTGGACTCACAATTTTCTTAATTAATTAAATAATCCTTTAAAAAATTTCATTGGCCCATAAGCATAGTCAGACTAAAGTCGGCATCTGTTTAAATTCATTAAATTCTTATGAACAAAAGCCCACTTTTTTGTAACTATGATTATTACCCATTATCTTTTACCAGTGTTTCATAAAACTAAGAAAATATTCATTCATTTAATGAAATATTTCATCGAATCAATGAAATTAATTAATATAATGAAATAATCATTCATTTAATAAAATATTATAATGAATAAAAAAATTTTTGTTTTATTCATTATTTCAATGAAATATTCATGCATTAATGAAATAGTTCATTGAATCAATGAAATTATTTAATTCAATCATTTCATTATTTCTATGGATTATTACATTGAATCAATGAATTAATTCATTAATTCCATGAAATATTACATAAAATCAATGAAATTTTTAATTCAATTAATTTTCAATGACATATTCATGAATTAATGAGATAATTCATTGAATCAATGAAATTATTTAATTCAATCATTTCATTATTTCTATGAAATATTTATTCATTTAATGAAATATTACATAGAATCAATGAATTAATTCATTAATTCCATGAAATATTTCATTTTTTAATTTTTAATTCAATTAATTGATTATATCAATGAAATATTTCATTAAATAAATGAAATATTGTCATTAGTCTATTGAAAAGTTTGTCCTTGTACAGCATAATCAACAGTTAACTAAAAAATGTAAATTCGGACTTTAATTAAGCCAAAAATCCTGTCAAAAATTTTAAATTTAAATTAAGAAAATTTTTTGAATTTTTTTTACCTTATGAAAGCTCACTTGCTGGGAATGATGAAGAAAAGAAAAAATATCAAAAACCAAAACACAAACAAAAAACATGTAAAATTAACTGAAATCAGAACAAGTCATTTTCCTTTTAAATTATTTTATGCAATCACTCCCCTAAGGGCAATTTTTTGCTTATACAATTTATATTCACTATTCATTCATTTAGTCACTCATTCATTTATTACCTCATTCAAATAAACGAGTGTAAACAGTCTCATATGTGTGTTTCTAGATTTGGCTCAGTGTCCCTATATGAGTGGGTTTCACAGCAGCAGCAGTTCTTCTATTAAATGGATCCTGGCTGGCTGATGAAAATGTTACCAAAACAAAACAAAACAAAAAGAAGAAAAAAAAAATAATAACAAAATATTCATAGTTAAATTTGCCATCAAATATAGCAATAGCAATTCTCATACACTTTTATTATTCATGGAAATGTTTATGTGCTTTGATAACAATACCACCCAATTGGCCAACCTTTTTAAATATTCCTAAGCCAAAAAAGTTTTCTTAAAAATTAATATTTTTTTAATTAAATAATAAATTTGAGGGCTGTGTCTGTGGTTCTACAGTTTTTATGTCGAATGAATATTTCGCTAGTCTGGGGTACTCAATTTGTCTTACGCACAGACTTAACTTATATTTCTACCGTTCAACAATTCTCATGCTCATACAAAATGTATGAAGCTAATCGAATTAAAGCGACAGCAGCGCTAAGCATTTGGACAATGCAATTTTGACAGCTGTAAAACAAAAATTTTTATTTTGTTATTGTTAACCAGTAAATACATTTTTGTTTCATCAAACATGTGTTTTTTACTTTACTTTTGTTTTTCTTTAGTGGATTTTAATTTTAAATTAAATAAAAGCCAGCTCAGGCTTGACGCAGATTCGCTGCCCTAATTTAGTTCGCCTTTTGGTTAACTGGGTACTTGTGTATATAAAAATTTGTGAGTGACGATGCCTTGCATGGCGCAACTACTCGTTGCAAGAAATGAAAAGTAGACAATCTGGTTGAAATAAAGGAAAAAGATTTACAAGCAAGACAAATCTTATTTTCAGGTGTCATATTCAACGTGTCATTCAGCAACAAACTTTTTCTTACTTTTATTACCCCACATTTACCCATAAATTTTATTTAAAACTCACAAGTGAATGTTTCTTTTCTACTTGTTTTTTTTTTAATGTAATTAAATAAAAACTCGTAGTGTTTTTTTAAATTAAAATTTTCTTGTAAAACTAAATGAATCTTGTGTAAAGAGTGTTTTTTATAGACGTATAGAACTTTAAGTTGGCATTACTGTTCAAAATGGCGACCGATTTAACAGCTGTCAAGTGATTTATTCTTAGTTTAGTTTGGCAATTCAACATGAATGGGCCCAAAACGAGATTGCCGTTGTTCCCGATTTTCATAAGCGAATTTTGTTTAGCGATGAAGCGCACTTCTGGTTGAATGGCTACATCAACAAACAAAACTGACGCATTTGGAGTGAAGCTAATCCTCAAGTGTATGTCGAAACACCGTTACATCCAGAAAAACTGACTGTTTGGTGCCTTTTATGGGCTGGTGGAATCATTGGTCCGTACTTCTTCAAAAACAATGATGGCCAGAACGTTACAGTCAATGGTGATAGGTATAGAGCCATGATTACTAACTTTTTCATTCCTAAATTGAACAACCATGATATCCAGGAGCTGTGGTTCCAACAAGACGGCGCAACATGTCACACAGCTCGTGCCACAATCGATTTATTGAAAGACACGTTTGGTGACCGCCTAATTTCACATTTTTGACCTGTGAATTGGACTCCAAGATCTTGTGATTTAACACCGCTAGACTACTTTCTGTGGGGCTATGCGGATAAGCCACAAACGCTTGACCATTTGGAAGACAACATTCGCCGTGTTATTGCCGATATACGGCCACAAATGTTGGCAAAAGTCATCGAAAATTGGACGTCCAGATTGGACTACATCCGAGCCAGCCGTGGCGGTCATATGCCAGAAATCATATTTAAAATATAATGCCACAAGATTATCTTTCGGATAAATAAAATTCATGTCAATCGAATAATCCATCGTTGTTTTATGGCAATTTAAAGTTCTATACGTCTATAAAAAACACCCTCTATTATTTAGAGCATTTTATGTCTACTAAATAGTATCAAAGGCTCAAGCAAATCATCCATAAGACATTGTCTCAGGCGGAAATGTGAATTTTAGTTTTATGAATTTTAGAAATCAATTGCCACTCGTTGTTATTGAGAAAACAAAAGGGCACTAAATTTGCTTTTATTAGTTTGAGACTAAAAAAGGAGCTGTTATTATCACTCTTGCTTTGTTTTGACTAGCACAAAAAACAACAACAACAAAAAAACTGTTAGAAAAACTATACATTCTTTTTGTAAATATATTCCTACTTGTCTTGCAAATGGGGTTTTTTTTGCTGCAAGAAGGTCTGAAATACGAAGTCCTAATCAATTTTACCTTTAATTTTATTATAACGTTTTTAATTATTTATTTTTAAGAATAACAAAATATTAATCTTTATTTGTGCTTAATTCCAGAAATTGTGTTGGTTTTAAAATTTATTCTTTTACTCATATTCTCATGAGTTATAGAATAAATATGAATAAATAACTCATGAGAATATGAGTAAAAGAATAAATTTTAAAACCAACAAAATTTCTGGAATTAAGCACAAATAAAGATTAATATTTTGTTAAACTTTTAAATTCCAAATAGAAATTATTACATATTTTTAAGAATTTTATTTTAATTTTGAAATATTTCGACTTTCTTTCGGTTTAATTTATTTTTATAATAAAATAAAATTTGAAGCGTCTTTCTTCTATAGGGTCCGCCAAATAACTTTGTTTTTTTTGAAAATGTTATAAAAACATCGAGTGTAGCTTCGGCTATGTGGCACATAGCGCCGTCCTCTTGAAACCAAATGTTGCCAATAACCTCCTCTTCAATTTTTGTGAAGAAATATTCATTCAACATTCCCCGATAACGATCGCCATTGACTAACGGCTAATGCTTGCTTATTTTCGAAGAAAAATGGTCCAATTATGCCTCTGGACCAAAATCCGCACCAAAACAGTGACTCGTTTTGGGTGCGTCGGCTTTTCAGTGTATGCGTGCGGGTTTTCTGTGCCCCAAATGCGACAATTTTGCTTATTTACATACCCGCCAAGATCAAAATGAGCTTCATCTGAAAAGATGATTTTTTTGGCAAAATCGGCATCTTCTGCAAGTCGATCGCAGGCCCACTTAGCGAAGCGAAAACGCATTGGATGGTCAGTTGGCTTCAACTGCTAAACTAATTGGACTTTGTATGGCGTCATACCTAGGTCTTTATGCAAAATTCGTCTCAATGATGTTTCCGAAATGTTCAATTGTTGAGAACGACGGCGCTTCACGCACACTTTCTGCCACACCAGCAATATTCTCAGGTATATGCACTGTTTTTGGCTTTTCACGCTTTGGTTTATCGATAAGGATACCAGTTTCTTTCACTTTTTACACAAGATAACGAACATACGGAGCTTACGGTGCTTCTCTTCTTCCAAAATCTGTACGCAATTTTCGCACACATTCTGCAACATTACCATGATTTTCAAAGTAATTTCGCAAATATTTTCCAGCGTTGTTCAAGCGTATACACAACCATATTCGTTCAGCGGAAGGATAAAACTAATTATCTGTCAAATCAGACATGAGCTAAGTGTTTCCATTCACGAAATAAGCACTAGTTTAAAAAAAAAACGTTCGATGGCGGACTCTATATATTCTTGATGTTGTTATTCGTTATTTCACCTTTTTCTTTTTTTATTGAAACTTTAAGCTTGAGTTCGGATATTAAAATAATTGGCCCATAATCATAGTCAGAAAAAAGTTTTCTCTTATTATGAGCTGACTTTTGTTCATAAGAATTATAAGAACTTAAAGTCGTTTTTAAAAAGATACCGATAATTAATTAAAATAAATTTTCGTAACATAAACTTAAAGTTTAAAAACCAGCCGTTTCAATACAAAAAAAAATTTTTAACTGAATTGCGAAAGCTGACATTTAACTTGCCTTGATACTCACCAAATCTATTTTAAATATTTTGCTACATTTTTCTTTCACTTGAATTTTAATTTTGTCTGATTTCATTATTGAAAGTGTTTTCTTTATGTTTTTGATTTATGCAGGGATTTTTTAATTGCAATCAAGTATAAACTGCAGATGCAGCAAATTGAATTATGCTTATCAGTTTGCAGCCATAATAAGAGCACTTTTAAACAAAAACATGCGAGAATGTTTTTTTACACATCAAGCAAATTGATCTCTTCACAAGCTGTCTGTTTTTGTAGTCGTCATCGTTATCGCTGTTACATTAATGGAAATTGTTTTAACAAGACGTATGATTAACTTTTAATTTCATTTACATACACGGAACTTTATTTTATAAACTTATTCAGGCATCTGTGTATGTGGCTACGTATGTGAATGTATTTAATTAAATGTAAATAAAATTTGTAATCAATTCAGCTTTTTTTTACTCATCATCATCATGTTCGATTACAGTTTGTGAATTCAATACTTAATATTTTCTGTTGTAAAATTAAAAAAAATATATATTTTTTTGGAATAATAAAATTAAAAAAAAAGTGTTAGAGAGTATATTTTACAAAAGCTTCCTTTTTTTGTATATTTTTGAGGCAATTTAATTAGTGATAAGAGTTCACAAATTGCAACCATCATTTTTTTAATCGTTTTAATCGTTTAAATGTCATTAAATTAAATTTCTTTTAGGTTTTATGTTAGCAAAGATTTAGGTTAGGTTACACAGGGCGCCCAAATAAGAAAACAGAATCTGGGCTCACTTGGGTGCGCTAAGATTTACGGCATAAAAAAGACATTTACAGTCCAATTTAAATTGGAGAGGCAAGTGGAGCGTGTTTTAAATCGTCATCTCTTAGTAAAAGCGTAGGCGCTGTGTATTATCTACAGTAGTGTTTATCATCTTGTTTAGTAAATTCCACCTCAAGCTGTTAGTGTTAAATAAAGAAAGTAAATTCGGGACTGAGTGGTTCTTAGTTGTGTCCAGTGTTGCCATTTTAGCCTTTTTTAGGCTATATTTAGCCTTATTTTCTCGCACTTAGCCTTAAAATTTATGATTTAGCCTCTAGCTTTTTTCCTAGCCTTTTTTAATTTTCAAAATAACCTTAAATAGCCTTTTTTTCGCATTTTTTTTTGCGGATAGTGCGAAAAAAATTTTTTCGCCAAAAATTACCATGAACTACCCCCTTTGGTTTTTTTGAAAACGATAAAAAAAAATGTTATGCACTATTCGCAAAAAAAAACATTTGGATTTAAATCAATTCAACGCAAGTCGATATCTTGAAAACTAAGCAAGTTATGACCAAAAAGCTAGCCAGTTCTACTACTGCCTTTTTCCGGCCACTTCTTAGTAGAACTGGTTGCCTTTTGTGTCATAACTTGGTTTTAATTGTAATTTTTTTTACGGAGAGTGCGACAAAATTTTTTTATAATTTTTTCAAAAAACAGCCAGTTATGACCAAAAAGAAAAGCATGTTTAAATTTTTATCATTGTATATTCTTTTATTGATTTTATTATAAAGAGTGATTTTTTTGCTATTATCTTTTTGGCAACACTAGTTTTGACAGCTCACGCACGTTTTGTATCTTGTGTCACTGTCAAACATCTTCAGTTTGGTCTATAATTTAATCATGAATCGTCTTACAAACGAACAACGCTTGCAAATTATTGAATTTTATTACCAAAATGCGTGCTCTGTTAAGAAAGTTCATCGCGCGCTTCTTCCATTTTATGGTCAGTTTAATCGACCTACTGAGGCTTCTATTCGGGCTATTGTAACAAAATTTCGCACCAAATTTACATTGTTGGACATTAAACCACCAACACGCTTACGTAGAGTGCGAACTGAAGAAAATATCGCAGCCGTATCGGCCAGTGTTGGTGATGACCGTGAATTATCGATTCGGCGCCGTTCGCAGCAATTGGGCCTCTGTTACTCCACTACGTGGAAAATTTTGCGGAAGGATTTGGGTGTGAAGCCTTATAAGATACAACTGGTGCAAGAATTGAAGCCAAACGACCTACCACAACGCCAAATTTTTGGTGAATGGGCTCTTGAAAAGTTAGATGAAGATCCACTTTTTTATCGAAGAATTGTGTTCAGCGACGAGGCTCATTTCTGGTTGAATGGATACGTGAACAAGCAAAACTGCCGTATTTGGAGTGAAGAGCAGTCAGAAGCATTGCAAGAGCTACCAATGCATCCACAAAAAACAACCGTTTGGTGCGGATTATGGGCTGGCGGCATCATTGGGCCGTATTTCTTCAAAGATGATGCGAATCACAACGTTACTGTGAATGGTGAGCGCTACCGTGCGATGATAACAAACTTTTTTTTGCCCAAAATGGAAGAGCTTGACTTGCATGACATGTGGTTTCAACAAGACGGTGCCACATGCCACACAGCACGCGAAACAATGGACCAATTGAGAGGCGAGTTCGATGAACAGTTTATTTCAATCTTGGGACCAGGCAATTGGCCGCCCAGATCGTGCGATTTAACGCCTCTAGACTATTTTTTGTGGGGCTATGTTAAGGCTAATGTCTATAGGGACAAGCCCGCTTCGATTGACGCACTGGAAGCCAACATTGCCAACATTATTCGTGAGATACCGGCCGAAATGTTGGAAAGAGTATGCCAAAATTGGACTAAGCGGATGGACCATTTGAGGCGCAGCCGCGGCCAACATTTGCATGAAATAATCTTCAAACATTAAATTATATCGACCCAACTATCGATCCAAATAAATATTTCATGCATTTTTCTGAATTTTATGTTTTTTTTTTTTTTAATTTCCGATAGTTCTTATAAAATCACCTTCTACATTTTAACCGATAGTTTTTTAACTTTTTCCTAGCTTTTTTTTTGTGAGTGATTTAGCTTTTTCTAGCCTTGTTTTTAGACAAATTTAGCTTATTTTTTTCTAGCTCCTGGCAACGCTGGTTGTTTCTAATATGCTGTTCACAGGAAACAAACAATCTAATCGTCTAAAAAATTTTTTAAGTTTTTCAAGTGTTTCCCATAAAAATTTTTTAAACGATTTTATTGTTCGTGTACTGTAACATGCGTTTTATAATATTTTTTTTAAAGGTCGAAAAAATTCAAATAAAAATTTTTCTTTGTGTTGTGGCTGCCTTAAGAATTTTTTCTCATATTTTTTTTTCTTTTATAAAAAAAAAAAAAAATAGCAAAACTAAGCAGCTAGAGCAACTATTTTTTTTTCTTTTTTAAAAAAATAACAAAATCAAAATTTGCTAAGGGAATACAAGTGCATAAAAAAAACATTGTGTGCTGGTGTGTTTAACTTAAATTTAACAAAAAAAAAATATTTTTACGAGGAAGATTTGCTTCTTAAGGACTCGTAAATATTGTGTAAACCATAAAAAGCTTTTCTTTTTTTTAATTTTATGTTGTCATGTATTTGCATGTATGGGGACTAACACACACACACACACACACACATAAGAGTGCTTGTGTAAGTGAGTTTAAAGATTTTATGGGTTCCTTGTGTGCCATGAGTTTTAATATTTTTTTTTTCTTGTTACATTTTACTATTTTTGTCGCCTGCGCAAGTGTATGTGTGTGTTTTTAGTGTCCTAATTAAAAGTGAAACATGTGCTGATGGCTGTTTCCCTATAAAAATCTGTTACAAGTTCGTGTTTTTATTTTCTATTGTTTTTTTTTTCTTTAGCTAAAAAATATTTTTTTTTAATCTTTAATTCTTTTAATGCTTTTTAATTTTGTTTGCGATTTTTTCAATTATCATTTAAATTTTTAGTTTAATTTCTTCTCTTTTTCTTTACAACAAAAAAAAAAAAAAAAAGGAAGAAAACATCATGCAGTTTATCCATGCCTTGCATAAATAAAATTTGTGTTCTTTTTTTTTCTTAAATTTTTATTTTAAAAATAAAATTTTTTCCAAGTACAAACCAAAAAAAAAAATAACTTTTTCTAGGCTTAGTAGTCTTTTGTTCATGTACAAACTAAATAAGAAGTAGCAACAAAAAGAGGAATATTAAGCTAAAAAAAAAACGTTTTTACTCTCAGGCTATGGGAGCAGCAGTAGTAGGAGGTTGGAATGTAAAGAAACAAATTATTTCAAGATGAGTGTGGCAAAGCAAATTCCGTGGGCCACAGTCACGAGTATATATGTTTTTCATATGTACATATGTATGTGGCAGTATGTTATGTTCATGGGTTAGTAAATACTTTTAAAAATAAAAATATTTTAGAAAAAATTTTTTTTTGTTTTGCAGCTACTCTAGCTCTGTACGTAGGTTTATTAACATTTGTTATATTTTTTTTCTTTTGATTTTTGTTATTTTCTTAATTTTTTTATTTTTAGTTTTTTTTTTGTTTTTGGTACAAGAGTACATGGTTTATAATACCAGCAATTTGTTTTCCCCAGTTAATTCAATTTTTTTAAACATGCGAATGTTAGAAAAAAATTCAAGCACCCACACACATTCACTCTAAAATATTTACAAAACAAAAAATTACAATGCACAGTGGACTAGCTAAAATAAAAATGCAAACGTTTACATTGAGCCTAGGTTAGTCCGTAATTAAACTAGTTTCATTGTACTATTCCCTTACTTGAATTAAGTAAACTAGTTCGATATTTTGGATTCAAATTGTTTTCTTTTGCTGCTTAACTACAGCACGAATGGACGTTTCAAGCAAGCAGGTGAATTCACCAAATGAACGGTTCGATTTACTTTAAAATAAAATGGGATAGAGCAGAAAATTGCATTACTCTGTGCCAACAAAAAAAAAATACTTGGGAAGTGGTATTGCTCTTCAGATAGGTGGTGTCGAGTAAAACAATAATCTTTTTTTGAAAAACCGGTTTTTTATATTGCCCCACTGTGCCTGTATATCAATGTTAATATTCAGAAGTATTTATGTGTTTGTCTGAATGAGAATTTCCTTTACATGTAGTTCGAAAGAAAAAATGTACATTCTTTTGGGGGAAAGCATTGAACTGAAAAAAGTAAGTAATTGTGAAGTTTTTGCTGAAAATTAATTATATTGAAAAACATTAACCTTGGAATTTCAAAAGGAAAATTTACAAAAAAAGAAAACACACCGAAATAAATAAATAAAGCCATTTACAGTCATAAACATGTTATTCAATAGAAATAGAAAAATTTCTCTAAATTCAACTAAACTTATACAAATTGTAACTTAAAAATTAAATGGTGTAAGTGGCTGCTTCTTACAAAAAAAGAAAGAAAAACCTTCAGCAAAGTAGCAAAATTAAGTTGTTAATAAATTAAATTCAGTTTGATTTGAATGAAGCACATCACAGCAGTTTTCAGATGCTTAATAATCCTGCGTATTAGACTACAAAATGCCCTTAGCAGGCCACTAAAAATTTCTAACCGAGCGAAGGTAATGGTCTTAAGCGTCTATAACTTACAATGAAGTGGCTAAAACATTAACATTCTGCATTGAATAGTAATGCTGCTCTATCCTGATTAATAAATAGAACCCACTATAGGACAAACAAAAATAATACACTGAAAGAATTTTGTTCATTAATCCCATTAAAAATTTCATTATTTTTTAACCAGTGATAACTTTTCATTACACTAATGAAATATTGCATTAATTCCATAAAATATTCATCAATTTAATTCAATATTTCATTGAATCCATGAATTTAATTAATTCAATGAAATATTCTCTAATTTTGTCATTTCAATGAAATTAATTAATTCAATTAATACAATTAATTCTTATTACAACGAATAAATAAATTCATTAATTTCATGAAATATTCATAAATTTAATGCAATGTTTCATTGAATTCATAAATTTAATTAATTCAATGAAATATTACATCGAATCAATGCAATTAGTTACTTCAGCCATTTTAATGAAATATTAATGTACTTAACGCATTCTTTCACTGAATCAATAAAATTAATTAATTCTTTATTTAAATTAAATATTTATTCATATAACATCAAATCAATAAATTCATTAATTCCATGAAATATTCATAAACTTAATGCAATGTTTCATTGAATCAATGAAATTAATTCATTCATTCAATGAATTATGAAATGTGTCAAAAATATTTTTTCACTCGTCATTTTTTTACCATTTTTCAAGTAATTCAATTGTGAATGATAACATGAAAAAATGTTTACCCAAAACAAAATTCCCCCTCATAGTAAGAATATTTTTCCCCTGAAATTTTTTCACTTTTCATAAATATTTTTAAATTAATTTTTGCTAAGGAATTGCGTTTCTTTGGGGTTACAAAATTGATGTAGATACATCCCACAACAGCAGGCATTCCAAATTTACAAACAGCTGAATCGTGAATATTCTTCAGTTATTTTTTGCCCAGAAAAATTTTGGTTTTTGAGAAAAAATTCCCTAAGGCTCATTATTACAGCTTTCAATAAATAAAGCTAGGATTTTTGGCTAAAACTTTGGAACTGCATATGGGTGAATAGCTAAGGACCCACCATACGATGTTTAACTTATCGATATTTTTAATTTAATATAAAACTAAAAGCTTGATAGTTGACTTATTAAATCTTAACTTTTTTGTTAAAAAAAGGCATCATTTTTATTCATGAGAAGAGGAAAGGGAAAAGTGAAAAAAAAAACTAACGTAGAATTTTTATTCATAATTGAGTTGGGCTTTTAAGGTACATTCTTCTTCGGATGGACAAGCTATCCACTGGTCAAACAGACTATCCTCTAAAACATTCAATGTTTGTGAAAGCATTGCACAGAATGTTGATGGTGGCTAGCGTTGCCAGGAGCTAGAAAAAAAATAAAATAAATTTGCCTAAAAAAGGCTAGAAAAAACTAAGTCACTCTCAAAAAAAAAAAAAAAGCTTAAAGAAAAGAACATAGAATAATAAAAACGAAAGAAAATAAGGTCATTTTAAACATGCTTTCCTTTTTGGTCATAACTGGCTGATTTTTGAAAAAATTATAAAAAATTTTTGTCGCACTATCCGCAGAAAAAATTGCAATTAAAGCCAATAAGTTTATCTATTCAACGCAATATAAATCAAGTCGATATCTTGAAAACTTAGCAAGTTATATCCTCAAGTTCAAAATCATTGGCCCATAATCATAGTCACACTAAAGTCGGTATCTTTTTAAAAATGATTTTAAGTTTATAAAATTCTTTTCTTATGAACAAAAATCAGCTCTTAACAAAAGCCTACTTTTTGTTTGATTATGATTATGCGCCACTATTTTTGAAGCGTCGAAAATCAGTCTCGCCATTGTCGCCATAAGTCTCAACAAGAATTCTATGTGCTTCTGCTAAAGATTTCTTTTGCATAAAGTAGTGCAATAAAATTCAACGCAAATACACTTTATTTGGCACAAAAGTAGACTAAGAAATAAAATTTCTTTGCTTACACTAAAGTGAAATTTAAGGTTAGATACACTACTGCCTTGCATGTGTGTTACCATTGCTTTTGCACATCTTTGTAGAAACAACGAGAACTTATTCAAGGACCTAAATTTGTTCTTGAACAATTTTATTTTACGTATCTTTCAATATCGTAAGAGATAATGTGGGTACAGCTTTTAAAGCGGCGTCCTGTGATCTTAATTAAAAGCCAATGACTGTCAACTGCTAGAAATAAACTTTTCATAAAATTTGAATTAAATCTGAATTAAAAAACATTTACGGGCAGTTTCGTTACACAAGCGATCAACTCATCAATATTTTGAATAATTTTCATAGAAAATTTCAAGATGAGTTTATGGCTTTTGTAATGGAAACAGCCCATTAATAACTAAATAATTTTATTTAACAAAAATTATTAGGCAACCACAACAAAAACACACTCATACTCGTATGCAGCTTTCATTTTGTTTATAAACTGCACTGCACTGCACTGCACTACCGTAGTATTTTAATATGGAAACAGTTTTGACAGTTTAAGAAATTTACGACTTTTAAACACTTTACAATTCTTATA
This sequence comes from Thelaira solivaga, assembly GCA_947397855.1. Lineage (NCBI taxonomy): Eukaryota > Metazoa > Arthropoda > Insecta > Diptera > Tachinidae > Thelaira > Thelaira solivaga. The sequence continues at coordinate 74,909,863 of OX377610.1, forward strand.
ACACTTGCCTTAAATGCGTACATGCATGCGAGCATGTCTGCATGCAACGAGCATAAGTATGCATGAGCACGCTAGTTGCCACTGCCATACACGAGCTTTATGTGGCTTTGACTGTGTGTGTGTTTTTTGCCAGTAGCTGCAAAATTCATGTGCCTGAGTTACAAAACTGATTTGAAGGAGAGTGAAGCAAGATTTTAACAAGCCCCACAATAACTACTCCTGCTGGTTGCAAAGTGTTGCTGCAAGTCATGTCTTCAATAAATAAAAATTAAATAGAAGAAAAAATAAACTTCAATTAAATATGAAAGTGTGCTATGTGAGTGTTTATAAGAATAAACAAAAATTGAGTCTTTTATTTCATGTCTATGTGTGTGTGTGTGTGTGTATGTGCTTAAAAGTATGTGCGTAAACATGTGTATGTATTTGTGTGTGTTATAGTTAAACATAGATATTTGTTAGTGAATTCCAAAGTATTCGGTTTTCTAATTCAAGTTAAGAAAGCCAGCGCCTACAAAGCAGATGCGTATGCTGACTAAAGTTTTAAGAGGAGAAGAGGAAAACTGCCAACAAAATAATGTTTTATTGTCAAAAATTGTTTGATAGTCAATATTTAAAAAAAAAAATTTAATTTTTCTGTTCCCTAGTTCCTCCCCCTCTCATCATACGCTTGTAAAGCAGAAACCAAATTTTCTACTTATTAACCTGAATTTAGGAAATTATTAAACACATTTAGCATTTAGAAAACATTTTAGTACCAAAAAGAAGAAGAAGAAAAGGACATAGAAAAAGAAGAAGACAAAACCTAAAATTACTCTATAAATTAAAATATTTTTATTTTAAAAATTTCCGTTCTTTTTATTTTATTTTTTTATTAATTTATTTTTCTTATTTTTACATCTTTTTAGGGGTGGACCTGGCCTAAGATGGGGAGCGTGCTGTTTGCAGCTGTGTTCATAGCGTTACATTTTGCCACCGGCGGCCTGGCCAACCCAGATGCAAAACGTTTATACGACGATCTCTTGAGTAACTACAATCGCTTGATACGGCCTGTGGGCAATAATTCTGATCGTTTAACGGTCAAAATGGGTTTACGTTTATCACAATTAATTGACGTTGTAAGTAACTTTATATTTAATTATATCAAAATATTTCTGCAGCCCAGACCACTATGTCGAACGTTGTCCTTAGAGACAACAAACAAGTGAAAAATCGCCAAGTCTACTAAAATTAAAATTGACTTGTTGTCGCATTTCAGCTCAATAATTTTATTATTGTGATTCAAGGGCGTTTAAAGATTAGTTCAATGAAAACTATATCGTTTACTGGAAATGAATATTTTTAAAAGTTGTCTCAATAAGAGTGCACTTTTTCATTTCATGCTGAAGCCCCATGCCGTCAAGATCCATGCCGCTCAGTTATTTAGACCCATAGTAAGATTCAGTAACTTTTATTTCGAACATTCGTATAAAAAATACGATTATTTATGTGCTGTTAACTTCGTCGCAAGCTTTCCACTATTTTTGTTAGAAAGTTACTGAATATCGAATCCGATAAAATATCGTTAACTTGTTTTTCGATAGGAATATTCGTAATAAAAGTTACTGAATCGCTCTACAGAATTATGCACAACATTCACATTCAAGACAATTCCGACATCAACTTCAAAAAACTAAGGCCAGACCAAAATTTAGCCCCACACAGTTGCTCTTTATGGGTGTATTGGTTTCTCATGGATTTCAATCAGAATTTTTTGAAGCCTGATTTGTATATTCATGAAGCCATGCACATGGAAATATGCTTCCTCGCAGAAGATGACTTTATGCGAAAAATTGTCATTGACTTCACTTTGCTTAACCATAATTATAACGCATAAATTGTAGAGGCTAAAAGCGTTTTTTGCGTTCTCTATTTATATATAATCTTGTTTTATAGAACCCACTAAAAATAAAGTTGAAAACGCCAAATTGAAAAAAAACTCGCTCACATGTCATTACTGGTCAAAAATAGCATATTAAAAATAAAAACACAATTGTTTTGCAGCCAACTTCACATCGCTATTTCGGTATGTTCCATATATTTTGTATGGGCAAAAGGATTTTTGGTAGATAAAAAAAACGCTTGCCACTCCAACTTATTTAAATATGACTGAGTAAAAGGTTGCATTTTCAATAATCTAAATACACACATCTGACAGCTGCTAAATTACATTAAAAGACTTTGTTAACACCTTGACAATGATATACCCCCTCTAGTAGTATAAATAAAAAATTGAATTAATTATCATTTGAAAAACTTAAGCAAAAACAAATAATAAGGCAAAAATGGGAATTGTAAAATAAAAAAAAAATTTAAATGAAAGACAACATTCAACATAGTGGTCCCGGCCAATTATTCTAATTAAAATTATTGGTAGAATTTTTTTTAATTTAATTTTAATTGGGACTCAAATTTCAACTTCTTAAAAAGTTGTCTATTAAGAACTTGTAAAACAAACCCTAAAAATCTTAGCACCAGCTAACTAATTCTAGAATATTTAGTTTTTTTGTTTAATTCTTTGTTTTCCTGGCATGCGAAAAAAATTTAAAAAAAATTAAATTAATTTTTAATGTAAAAGTGTATTAAAATTGTTTCTACTTAAATAGTTGGCTGAATTGTTTGTTGCTTTGACTCAATTGAAAATTTATTAAAATAGCCCTTCACCATCGCCATCACTAAAATATTAAATTCCTGCCTTTTATGCCTTTAAATTGGCATAGAGAAAATATTTTATATCTTTTATGACCAATTAGCTATTGAAATGCAAAATTAAGTGCATCCATCCATCCATTCAGCCATCCATCCATTCATCTATCACAAACATCATCGTCATAGCTGTTGAATTCATTTAATGAATATGACTTTCATTGTTGCTGTTATTGTGATTAACTATTATTTTATGGTTGTTGTTGTAAATATTTTACTATCATTTTCACAAGCTCTTCATAATAAATTTTATTTAAAAAACACACACTCACACACTCAAAAACACAAACATTTAAAGAAGCCACACTAACCATCGATTTGTGCCAGTAAAGTGTGTAGGTGTGTATAATAGTGTGTGGCAAAAAACTGTGTGTGCACTAAAAATCGTGCACAACCTTTGATTGACACATAAATATGTTTGAGGCACGATTAGGAACTGATTGATTTTTATGCTATTCGACAAGATTGAGTTTGAAAAGCAAAAATTAAAATTTAGCAAAAAAAAATCAAAAAAAAAAAACAAGTCTTTATTTTATTTATATATTTATTTATTATTTAGTTTCATTTGACCTTTTTCTTTTAAATAATATGACTATTTTATTAAGCTGAGGTCTTATTTTTAAAAAATTTATTTTTATATCGATAAAAATTTAAAATTTTATATTATTAATTCTTGCACAACAAGACTAAGTTTTATAATTATAGTGCAGGGTTTTTAAAAAATTTACAAAGAAAGTTTCACCATGAAATAAATTTTTTCTTTGAATCTAAGTGTAAGTGTAAGCGTGACGTGACTTACTAAATACTTCATTTTCAAGTAGAGAGTAGTGACTGGAAATATTATTTCTGTTCTTGGAAACTAAGTGATCATGACAACAACAATGAATTTACTACCCGCGAGTTCACTATGACCTGGCAGCCAAATCAAGTGAATCCTGTTAGGCAATCCCATAGCAGTTTTGATTTTATATCAGAGAGGCACTAAGTGCTACTAATAAAACTTTTTTGTCCGAGTGAATATAGATGTGACTCTTAGGTTTTCTTGAGGCTTACACTAAGCCGTTTTCGAACCATATGTTTGATTTGCCAGCGGATTTTAACCCAAGAAAATGTTTTTTTTAATCTGTTGAACAGTAATATTTTTTATTATTTAACATTAATCAAGCTTAAGATCTTAAAAATTTTTTATTATATATATTTCTTTTAAGATCTTAAGCTTGATTAATATTAAATAATAAAAATTTTATAAGATCGAATAATTTACTAAAAAAAAAAAAAGAAAAAAAAGTAATATTTTTTATTATCCATGGAAAATATTGATAGTAATCCAGCCTGTTATTGTTAAGGACACGCCCATAAATTCAGGGCATGTGTGTATAAGTTCTGTTGTGAAAAATGTTTAACAAATTTGTTATGCAAACATTTCATTTTATATTAAAAAATTATATTTTTTTAAGTAGCAAACTTTCCTGCCCTGACCTTTTATACGACAAGTAAAAAAAAAAACAAAAATAAAAAATAAATAAAAATAAAACCTTATACGAGTAGGTACTCATAAAAATATAAGTTGAACCTTGTGTTAATGTGGTAAAGCAATTAAATATTAACAAACTCCTTTACCCGGTGCCAGTCTCTCGCTCTCAGTTTTGCTTACCATTTCACTCTTTTCGTATGAGTTGGTATTAGCGTATGTGTGTTTGCACTTCTGTTGGTGTTTGTTTTTCTTTCTTTTTTTTTAATGTGAATTTACGTTTTATAAATTTTTAAGTGAACAAAAAGCTTTTACTACTTTTTCTTGCGATCCATTAAAAAAATAATTTCATACTCGTATGCTGTTTACCTGAATATGAACGTGAGGTGTGTGTGTGTGTGTGTGTGTGTGTGTGTGTGTGTGTGTGTGTGTCTAATGTGCTGATGTATGAAATTTTTTTTCTTTTTTTTTATTAAAAAAATTGCACATCGCTGAGATAATTATTTAAAAGCTTTAAACTTAACTAAATTTGCTGCTCAATATTTTGCAGTCGTTACTCGTTTTATTTTATTTATTTTCTTTTTTTTTTGTACACCTTGCGTTCAATAAAACTCATTGATTGAAATTGAGTTATTAGTGTGTCAAAAGCACAATAAGCCAAGCTGCCAAACAGCCAGCCAGTTAATTATTTAATCAAATTGCCACACTTGCATGAGCACAAAAATTCAAACAAAATAAAATTTTTGAAAAAAAAATATTTTTCTCTAAATTTTAATGATTCTGCAGTTTTTTTTGCAGGAATTTAGTTTTGCATTTCTAACTTTCCTTTAAAAAATTTGTTCTAAATCAAAAAAAAAAAAAAAATTAAGTTTCAAGTTTCATTTTGCCTGTCATATGGAGATTAAAAAAATTTTTTTAAATATTTCTTAAGGCTTTTCAAAACCATAAACTGACAAAAGCTGTCATGCATTATAATTCCTATAACTCTAACAAGTGAAATACCAACGCAACAAGATGTTAAAAAAGATATGAAAAATTCTAAACACAAACAAAACCGAAGTAAAAATACCTTTAAGTTAGAGATGTCACACGCTTTCAGTTAGAGATGCGTAAATTTTAAATTGTGATTGTGGTGGTAGGCAAGTTAGCTAGGGGACTAGAGATCTACAGTGAGGGAATAAAATTAAATTTGATAAACTAAATGGGGTCTTTTTATTTTTAATTGCAAACAGTTGTCAAACAGTTGACTTTAAGGTTGACCACCAGCTTTCAGCAACATGTGATATTGAAGACTACAAAGCAATACACATTTAGACAGCCGTATGTAACGCAATTCAAAGGATCATTTGTAAAGCCAATAAATTCACTGTTCCAGATTTAAGTTGAAGCAAAGCAGCATTACTAGCAGCCGTTTAGTTGGTTGGTTTACGTGGCGGCCTAAACGGCCTTCAATTAAAGTCGTGAGACTCCCTTTGGATCCACCTACTCGCCAAGACCATGTAGCCGTAAAGTGACCTAGATCAACCCCGTGACACTCAGATATCCGAGAAGGTCTGCTAACCTTACTCCCGATATCTCAGGTAGTTCGGCCATCAGATGTGCACCGAGAAATCTGTGTCTCGAAGCCATAAGAGCCGGGCACTCACAGAGAAGATTAAAAACCGTCTCCTCCCTCTCGGGTGACCGGCAGCTGCGGCAGCTATCATTGAAGGGCAGTCCCAGCCTGCTAGCAGTGGGGACTTTTGAATTAGGACCAAAATAAACTAAAATTATCTAATTTTAGTATTACTGGGCCATATGTGCCACTACCTATAAGATCTTTTGTATAGGCGCTTCGTTCGCTGCTCCAAGTCTAGGTCTCGAACAAAGCTAATTACTTTGTTCAGTAAGAGTTTTCCTAGCTTTTTGGGAATCAACAAGCAGTCCCCCAGAAAAATCTATTTAAATAATTATTAAGTTTTGAACAACCTCTCTGGACTAGTCATTTCAGAAGTTTATTTTATGAGAAAATTAAAAGTTTTCGCATGCTTACACGAGACAAATTAAAATTCTTTTAATATTTTTCACTTGAATATTTTTCATGCCACAGCTGTCTAAGAAATTAAATTGCTTTTTTATGTACTTTTCATACAAAACTTCCAGACGACTTGATCGCTGTGTTATAAAAACAGCACTTTTTAATTCTTATTGCACTTAGAACAAGAAAAATAAGAAATCAGTAAAACAAAGACTTGTAATGAGAGCATAAATGAGCAAATTGAATGAATATGTTTTATTCCAACAAAAATTTCTATATTTAATTTTGGTAAAATATGTATTCCAACAAGCAAAAGGAAAAAAAAACATTTGCACACACAAATCCACTACTCCTACCCTAGCTTGTGTAAACCGTGTACAGTGGGTTAGCATTTGGAAGCCTGTTTTGTAAAAATGAGAACTAGAAACGGGAGCAAGTTACTTGGTCACTAAGGCCAGCATAGACCTACTATGAGACAACTATCTTACGAATTCTTCCCACAACTTAACTCACATACATTCCCACACTTCACTCAACATCTCCCATTGCCGTTTGTTAAATTCTCCATTTTCTCTAGGCTTTTTTTTTTAATTTTTTTTAATTAAAATAAAATGTAAAAGAGAAGAGAAGAATAAAAATAGAATATATAGTTTTCAATATTAAAATGTTGGTTGGGAAATTTATTTATTTATTCAATTCAATGCTTACTGAGTTTTTTGTTTGAATATTTGAATCTTTTTGTAACTATTGATTAATAATTCTTATTTAGTCAATTGCTTTTACAATATAAAGGTTCTAATGTTTGCAAGAAACGTTGGGAGTAACCTGCTGAGGATTCAGAGTAGCGTCTGATGAAATGGTCCATATAGGTATGCTCTCCCCTTCAGTACTTATTGTACTGAATTAATAACTCATGAGAATATCATGAGTAAAAGAATAAATTTTAAATCCAACACAATTCCTGGTATTAAGCACAAATAAAGATTAATATTTTTTTAATTAAAAAACTTTTAATGAAATCAATTAAATTTTTTAATTTTAAAGCATAAATTTTTATTTCATTTCTTTAATTACTAAATAAAAAAAATAATTTTTAAAGCCTTTATAAAAAATTTAATTTTCGAAAATTTTTTTTATCAAAATAATAGATTAGAAGTAAATATGGTCACCAAGGCCACTACACAATTCTCAAAGTGACAAATTCTCCCTGAGTCTAGTATTCATTAAAAATTCAAAGACTTTCTTAAGTGATTTGTCCGCCATGTCACACGATTGTAGGTGGTGATGACCTAAGTAACGAATAATAATCTAAATTAGATCATTACAGCGACATAATACATGTTCCGTTGGGTCTTCATCTTCAAAAAATTAGCTGTGGAGTTGGTTCTCATATACACCAAGTGTTTATTTTATATTTTTTTAGAAAGGCGGGAAACTGCGATTGATCGTCACCGTCCAAAAATCCCAATATGATTTAAGTTGGCTTTTCAACAGAAACGTTAGTCTCTAAAAAACACTGCCTTTTCCGCTTTGATTTAGGTTCGTCTGGTAGTGGACTTGCAATTTTTATAAACTTTGCTTAACCCATTTATCTCCTCGTATTTGCTTTCCACCCCGCATCTGCTTTCGCATTACTTTGGGGTGTATTCCGTGTGGCCTCTTCATGCCATCATGTTTTATCTGTCTGCATACAGATTCCCCCTATTTTTGCATTCATCTGACGATGCTTATGTCATTTTCTTCTGCTTCATTTCTGTGCCTAGTGCGCGTCATTGTGACAGCATCATCATCATCATCTGCGTAATATCTGCCAAATTTTTCAATACTCTGCCATGCAAGTGATTAACTCGTCTAAAAAATGTTTATAAAAAAAATATTTTTTTGGAGAATTTCATAAAAAAATTTCTAGACGATTTGATCGGTTCAGTTATTGCAAAAGCACACACTAAGTGCATTTTTATTAAAAAAAAATTTTTAATGGTTGGAATTATTATAGTCATTATTTATAGTATGGACGACTTTGACCATTTGCTCCCAGAGTCTAGACAGGAAGCCAACAAGCACGTTACTTGTGTTTGGAATTATTTTTTTTAACCGCTTCGGAAAGTTTGATTGCTGGTGTTATTGAAACAGCACATAAATGTTTTAATTATAAATTTTTGTAGACGACTTGATCAGCTTTTAAAAAACTGTACTTATTACAAAAATCGTAACCGTTTACTGCCCACAAAGGAATCGCTTGAGAGACTCAAATTTTAATCGGACAGTAGAGTCAAAGAAGATGCGAATGTAACCAATAATACATGAATGAAGGATATTTAAAAAAAAATCTGTTTATATGTGAGTGTGTTTGAAACCAAGAGAAAAAAAGCGGTTATTTGTTAAAGTGATATAAGTCCACTTTTTAAAAAACAAGTGAGTTACTGGTAATTTTTATAAGATGGTGTTTATCTTACTAAAAACAATGCTAATATATTTTTTTAAAGTGGACTTATACCACTTACTAAACTAACCGCTCAAATATAAACTAAATTTATAGAATTTCATTACGTTGGCATATCCCAATGAAAACGTTCTTATTTTCTTTAAAAAAAATTAATAAAAAAAAAGAAACGAAGAAAAATGCACAAAATGATAAATGGACAATTAAAAATACTGAACGTATGACTAAATGGATGTGAAATGAAATGAAATTTATTTCGAAAAAGACAAAGAAAATAAAGAAAATATCTGAAAATACATTGGAATGTATATTAAACAAAATTCAAACAAGTGGGCTGAATTATTTAAAACACAAATTAAAATAAGAATAAAAATAAAAACAAAAAAAATTTTTTTTGCTGTGAAAACTAACAAACAAAATTTGTTTCATTAAGACAAGCACTCACTCACTCACTCTCAATCGTTCATTAATTAAAAAAACAAAAAATTTTTAATTTTATTAAAAAAATCATCTTTATTTTACAATTAAGATTTTACAATAAAATTAAAAAAGTGAAAATTAAAAATCTCATTTTGAACTTTGCAGTAAAAAATAATTTTTTTTTTTGTGAAACTAGTAAACTCATATGGAATTTAATTTTATTTATTATTTTACTAACTCGATCAATATAAAACTGCCCTAAAATTTTTTTGATGACTTGCAATTCATTAAAATAGTTTTACAACGTTTTTTCGTTCATTTTGTAAATTAATTCATAAATAAATAAAAAAAATTTAAATTAAGCTCTTTTGTATTTAAAAAAAATGAGATGGACTCATAAAAACATGAATGAGTGCATTTTTACTAATTTTGGAAAAGAAAATTTGGTGGTTTCTAGATATAAAAAGTATAATTTTTTTGAGATCTAAAATTACCACTTCAAACTCATTTAAAACCATCTAATTGTTTGATCACACCTCGTTAATTAAATAGAAACAAAAGTAAGTTGTGCATTAATTTATAGTTTTTGTCTAAAAAAACTCAATATGAAATGCATTTGAAATCTAAATTTTTCAAAGAGAAATTTTGCCAGTTGAACAGAAATAATTTTTTAATTAAATATTTTATTTTTTTGTTGGTTTTTTTTATTATGTATTTCAAAAATACATTTTAAATAAATTTAAAATTATTTTCATATTTTTTTTTTTTTTTGTATTAAGAAAAACAAATTGTTTACTTAAACTCTTTTTGAAATAATATAAAACTAAAACTTAATTTCTTTTTTATTTTTATTTACAGAACTTAAAAAATCAAATCATGACGACGAATGTGTGGGTGGAACAGGTAAATTCCTAAAAGAAGAAAATATTGTTAAATTTGTAATTCAAACTCTGTTATTTAATTCGTTTGATGTTTTGTTTGAAATCAATAAATAAAAGTTTATAGAAAAATATTTTTGTTTAATTATTGAATATGATTTCTAAAGAAATTTTTTTATAGAATAGACTTTTCATTTGCTAAAATTTAGTTAAAAAGGGTTAAAAAAAAATTTATTATGAAAAAAAAAAAAAAAAACAAATATGTTATATTAAAAAAAAAATTATAAAATAAAATTTTTAATAAATTTTTTAATAAAAAAATTACTAGTCAATTCCTTAATATTTTTTTTTTAATTTAAAAAAAAATTTATTAAATTAAAATTTTTTTTAATTTATTAAAAATTAATAAATATCTATATAGATATGAGAATATCATGAGGAAAACAATAACTTTCAAATAACCCAACACAATTCTGGAATTAAGCACAAATAAACTTTTGAATTCCAAATAAAATTATTTATTAAAAATTAATTCAAATTTTTTTAAAATAAATTTTTAATTAATAAATAATTTTTTTTTTTAAATTTATTAAAAGTTTTTATTAAACATTTAAAAAAAAAAACATTTTTTAATTTTTCATAATACAGTAGTAACTCGTTATAGCTCATAATGAAAACCAGGCTTTGTGCACGTTTCGAGGATGTCGCAAGTACCGAATAATTTTATTTCATAGCAATAAAACAACTTTTATTCACTAAAAATTCAATTTATTGATAAAATTCACGTTCTAATACATTTGTATTACATATTTGTTCATATAAATACTGTGCTTTTTCGTTGATAGTTAACAATGGAAATTTGTTGTTCACCATTGTGTTCTCTACTCAAATTGCTGCATACAACTAAAGAGTTTTGGTATTATTCATTTTTTACACAAAAATAAATAAAAAATAATATAAAACCCATAATAAAATAAAAGGGGCTTAGGAATTCACATACGAGTATGTTGCAAGTATAGCGTCAATTTTTTTGCAATTTGTAATGTAAAATTTTAGGCCGACACAACAATTGAGGTGTGCAAAAATCGAGTTACTGTATTTTTTTTTTTTTTTAATTTTTGATAAATTTAAAAAAAAAATAATTCTTAATAAATTTAATAATACAAAAAATATTTAATAAATTTAAAACAAAAATATTATGAGAAATTAAAAAAAAATTATAAAAAAAATGTTTAATATATTTTTTAATAAAAAATTTTAATAAAAAAATTTATAAAACATTTTTTTTACAAAAGTTTTTTTAATTTTGAATATTTAATAAATTTATTAACAAAAAAATTTTTTAAAATTCAAAAAAAATATAATAAAATATTAAATAAAATTGTTTAATAAATTTTTTTAATGAAAAATTTTTAATAAAAAATATAAAATTAAAAAAAAAAAATTATAAAAAATTGTTTAATAAATTTAATAAAATTCAAAAAAAATATAATAAAATATTAAATAAAATTGTTTAATAAATTTTTTTAATGAAAAATTTTTAATAAAAAATATAAAATTAAAAAAAAAATTTTATAAAAAATTGTTTAATAAATTTTTTTAATAAAAAATTTTTGATAAATAAAATTTTTTTTAATAAAAAAAATTTATGAAACAATTTTTTATAAGTTTTTTTTTAATTTTCTATAGTTTTTTTTCATTATTAATAATTTTTTTATGATAAACACTAATGCAGCTATTACATTATGATAATATTTTTTTTATAAAATTCCTCAAAATATAAAAGTTAGTACTCTTAAAAACTGAAAACCGCTTTTAATTTAATTGTGTTTGTTTTAAGAATAAAATTTAAATTTTTGGCGCTTGTAGAACAATATGTTCCTATTTGCTAATGTAAACAACAGTTTTGAAATTTATTCTTTTTTTTTTTTTTTCTTCAAACAGTGAACAAGCTACGTCATCGAACGGTAATGGCGTAATCTTGTGTGTATTATTCTTCTGTTGTTTTATTTATGTATCATAATGACAGCTACTGTGCAAGCCAACGCTCAAACAAAGAGATTCTAGGCTACTCACGAGCCTTTTACTAAGTTTTTCTATGAATAATAGGCGACGTTCTAGGCATTGAAGCCAAAGTCTCGACGCTTCGTCTCTGCTTTAACTGAGACAGCAGAATTCTTGCTCCCCAAATTTCTATTTATTATTATTATTATTGTAGTTTAGCCCAGGAGATTTTTTGTATAGCCCATTAGTTCAGTATTCAAGATTTATGCTCTTATGCACAAAAAATTAAATTAATTAAAAATGTAAAATTTATTTTAAAAAATTCCGATAACGCTTAATTTAATGTCAATTTTAATTTTTTTGAAACCAATTAATTACTTTGCTCAGTGTGAAGCTTATCTTTCTCGAAGTCAACAAAAAGTCTCCAGAACTTTTTCCCTACGAGACCATAAGGCCACACAGTTACAAAATACATGTCTAAAAGTCTTGTCAGACAGAATTTCCATGTGCTATTTTAGTTGTTTTTCTCCGTTTAAAAATTAAAAAAGAAAAATATTTCATAGCCTTCACAAATAAAACTCCTGTTATTTAAAAACACACTTTTATCATTATAATTTCTTTATATAAACTTTTATTTGATTATCCTTTAAAGCGTTTACCACAACATACTTACCCGCACTGTGTTAATTTTCGAGTGTACTCGCATAAATAAATTTTATTGCTGTTGCTGTTGTGTTTAATTCAATAAAATTATCTGTCATAAATGAAAATTAAATTACTCCAACTAAAATAAATTAACGCCATACAAATTAATAGTATAATGGTAAATGGTACAACTGTGCACATACTCTCATACACACATGCACATAAACACACACACACATACACATGCAGTGCCTTTATCAATTCCAACAGAGCACAAAACACAAGACCCAACTAAAGGAAGCATAAAAATAAAATAAAAAACATCAATGATAATTATTAACATACACATGCCTTTTTAACCACCCACTTGACCACAACATGCAATTTGGTACATTTAAAAATAATTTCTTTATTTTTTAATTTTCGTGTTCTCCAGCAATTATGAAAAGCAATAAAAAATTTTTTTATAAAATATTTGTTGATGTATTTCCCCAAAAGCATTTTCGTAATTTCTATCGTTCTGAAGTAGCTTCACTTAAATGTAAATAAAATCAAAAGCTTAGCAGCGATTTCATTAAAGTGTGGTTCATTTTGTTAAGAACTTATGAGCCCATACAGCTATAGGAAATAAGGAACGATATTTTTCTTGTTCTATTTTGAATATCTTTTAAAATTAAAAAATTTTTAAAGTTGAATAAATATTTATTATTTTATGTTTTAATTTCTATGACATTTTTGAAACCACTGAGCGACTTAAATAAAAATTTTATTGTGAAATTTCATATAATTTTTTTAAATGACTGTTTACAGTTAATATTGATAAATATCGTGTCACTTGCCCTATTTAGAATATAACTAATATTGGAAGCCAGACGTAATGGATTTTTTTACTTGCTAAGAAAAAAGACAATTCATTTTAGTGAAGAAATATAAACTTCATATTGTTCTTTAATATTATTTTCTAAAAAAAAATTATAATTTCTTATCGTATTTAAATGAAATATAATTAACACCGAAAGGATAGGATATTTCCAAAGTCCTCTCACGAAAGCTACTTTGACTATCAATGCACTCATATAAATGTTCTTACACGCGCCTCTTTGTTAACTTGCTGTTGACATGCTTTTTTGCTTGGATATTTTCTTGACAGATTTTTATAATAAAAAAATCTTTTAAAAATTTTATTATTTTTTTAATAATTTTGGTCACCTGGCTTCAAAAATGAAACTAACACAAACGAACTGAAGTTATCGTTATCAACTGATTTCCAATTTGAACTTTCCCCTAAATAAAAGTCGCTGTATTTAGTGTGTTCGTTTGTTTGCTGTCTTGTTTTTGTATGTTTGAAGGAAAAATAAATAAATAAAAAATAGAAATTGTATGCAAATAAATGATTAAATAAACAAACAAACACACGAACAGTGAATGAGTGAACTACAATTTTTTTTATTTTTCTTTTTTGTTATTTAAATAAAATTACAAATGTTGTACAAGAGTATTTATTTAACGATTTTCTTTTCTATTTTTATTTTTTGTTTTTATAATTTTCATGTTTGGTTTTTTGTGTGCATGCATTATGTTGTGCTCATTTTGTGTTTTCAATAATTTATTCATATTTAAATTAGATTTTCATTTATTATTCTCTTAAATGTACTATTTGTATTCTGTTGTCTTTTCTTTGTATAGGAATGGAATGATTACAAATTAAAATGGAATCCAGACGATTATGGTGGAGTTGATACGTTACATGTACCTTCTGAACATATTTGGCTGCCGGATATTGTGTTATACAACAAGTGAGTAACAAAATATTTTAATTTATTTATTTTACAATAAAATGATTATGTTTCAAAAGTTAAAAATATTTAATGAAAGGGGTAGTAATTGATTTAATAAAAAATTCAAAGCTTAATGAAATAATTCATTAAAGCTTTTTTTCCAATAAAAAATTTCAAAGAAATTTATGAAAAATTAAGGAAATTTTTCTCTTAAAAAAATTTAAATTTTTCACTAAAAAAATTTTTTTTAAATTTTTTAGTGAAATAAATTTATGCAAAATTTCTTAATTAAAATATTTTATTCAAATTACTTAATAAAAACAATTGCATAAAAAATTTTTAACTAAAATTTTTTTAATGAAAAAATTTCATTAAAATTGTGAAATTAAAAATATTTTATTAGGTTAGGTTAAACAGGTCGCCCGAAAGAAATAAAACAAGAGCTGGGCTCACTTGGGTTCCCTGACAAAATTTCATTAAAAATTATTTTATGAAAAAATTTCACAAAAACTTTTTAATGAAAAATTTCTTTCAAATTAATTTTAAGTAAAATTTTTCAATGAGAAATTCATTATAAGTTTTTGAAAAAAAGAAATCATTTAAATTTAATGGAAAATTGTATTAAAATTATTTTAATAAAAATTTAATACAAATTTTTTAATGAAAAATTTAATTATAATAAAATATTTCATTGAAAACTTCTTTAAGTTTTCAATTAAAAATTTCTTTAAAACTCTTGAATAAAAAATTTCATTAAATTTTTCAATAAAAATTCATTAAAATTTTTCAACAAAAATTCATAAAAATTTTTCAATGTAAAATTCATTAAAATTTTCAATGAAAAATTCATTAAAAATTTAAAAAAAATGTCATTCAATATGACTAATAACGACTTCAAGTATAAATCATGAAATATTTTTCATAAAACTTTGTCATAATATCTATTTCAAGTCTACTTTAATTTTCTTTGAATACAAGCATAAAAATTTTAAATGATTAAATTCATTAAAAATTAAAAAAAAATTTCATTAAAAATTTTCAATGAAAAATTTCTTTAAAACTCTTGAATAAAATATTTCATTAAATTTTTTTGAAAAAATTCATTAAATTTAAAAAAAAAAAAAGAATTTAAAGAAACAAAGTACATTAAAAATTTTCAATGAAAAAGTTTCTTTAAAATTTTTGAATACAAAATATCATTAAATTTTTTTAATAAAATATTACATAAAATTTTTTTTTTATGAAAAAATTTCATAAAAAATTTTTCAATGAAAATATTTCTTTAAAATGTATTAATTAAAAACTTTTAATTGAATTAATTATTTTTATATTTATTTTTTATTGAACTAAAAAAATTTTTTAATTATTTAAAAAATATTCATACAAGTGCAATGAAAGGGATTTCAGTAACATAATTGAAAATATCATGACATGAATTTTAATGGCATTGTTTATTAGATGAATGAAAAAAATGCACAGAATGTAAGAAAAAATGTATACAGCGAATTAAAAAATATATATTTAAAATTCTTGGAAATTTTCATTAATAAATACAATTTCAATGAACTAATGAAGCGTGTTATTTGTTTTCCATAGAATTCAAGACAAGCCGCAGAAAAAAAAATTAATAGAATTCGTTCAGTGTGTGTGTGTGTGTGTTTTAACTTATAAAACAAATAAATTTTAACTAAATTGTTTTGAGTAAAATTGATGAAATTGACATACTTTTCTCAATACAAACAATGAAAAGTTGTAAAGAAAAACGGAATAACTATTGTTAAATTATTAATAATTTTCATTTTGTTATTTAGCATATCGAAAGCTATTTATTTCACTTAGAGGGTGCACACTTAACTAAACTTCATTAAAAATTTAAAAATAAAAAGTCTTTGTTCTTGTAAACAATAGCTCGTTTGTATTGAATAAGTAATTTGAGCTAATTAATAAAATTTTAATTGAATAATAAACAAATACGTGATTGAAAGACATAATTGAATTTGAATAAAAGAATGTGTGTGTGTAGGGGATGTATTCAAATTAACTTTTTCTTTTATCTTTAATGGAAGTTGGTTTTGTGTGTGTGGGTTTGATTTTTTTTTATTTATTTATAATCACAGTACATGTGGGTTTACTAAAACAAGTAAAACGGTATTCTCAGTATTCAGTTGAATTTCGATAATTAAAATTTTCATTTTCTTTTAAACGTTTAATTGAATTTTACAGAATGTAAACAACAGAAAACTTGGCACACGTTTACTTTAACCCTTTTTTCACTCGTTTAACCAAAAGTATCTTTACTTAGTAGTTTGGAGCCGGTCTTGATTAAGATAAGTTTATTTTTGCCTTAAACTATGCTGTAATTTTAGTAAGATGCTAAAGTTATTAATAAACTAATCCATATAAGAACACTTTAATAAGCCGAAATTAAGCCAATTCATTTTCATCAGTTACTGCTTTGCTTGGTTTTACTGTTGAAAAACAAAATATTTTTATACCAGAAGGGCCTTTATTTCCTCTCAATAGTCATTCATAATTAATAAAATCCTTACAATTCATTTTTTAAATTACAAAAAAATAATAATGAAATAAATGAAAAAACGCTTTATGGAACCAGAATTGGCTTTCTAATATTACAAATTCGTTATACTTTTTGTTTTGGTTGAAACAAAAAAGGAAGAACAAATTATTTTTCCAAATAAAATGAACAATCAAGTTTGTATGAAAAGGATATTTTTTTTTTTTTTGATAATAAAAAAGTATAAAATTTCAGTTTTTGGTTTAAGTTGGTGTTTTGTTTATTTTTTTTTTTTCTGTTTTTTTTTTTTTTTGTTTAGCTTTTCTTTGAGTGGAGTGAGTGATAATCGTTTGTTTTGGGCGAGCCATCACTTTAATTACTTAACACAGACGGTTGTGTATGAGTTGTGTGGCTGTGTATTTCATAAATGCTGAGCTGATGCTAAAGATGAAATTTCCGCTTTTAATACGTTTGTTAGATGAGTGTGTACTTTTGTGTGTGTGGTCTCTCTCTCTCTCTCTGCCTGTGTACTTTTGAGTTGATTCTAAACATTAAATTTCCGCTTTTGTTGCGATTGTTACATAAAGGAATGTGAGTGTGTATTTACTTGTTGTTGGCTCTTGCTAAGCCGTTTGCTGGTAGTTTGTTAAAGTGTATCAGCCGCTTTGTACAAACAAACAAACAATTTATGCGCTGTAATTAGTGTAACTTATACTTTGGGCTAAAATTTGTTGTTTTCACAACCATAATTTATGTTAAAACTTGAGCCAAGCCAATTTTAATACAACAAATTATAACTAATTAACGCAGTAGAAAAAAAAATTAAATGACCATTCATTACTGGTTGTTGGCTTTAAACATGCAACTGCTTAATGTGATACAATTTTTATTCTTCTTAATTAGGATTACGAGTTTTAAATTGTTTTCTAAGAAAAATTATAAAAATTACACCCTGGCCTCAGCTTACACAGTAAATTTTTTTAGGCATAAATTTATCTGTAAAACGAAAATCTTGTTTTATAAAAACTTAATTAAAAGCCATGATTTTGGTAAAAAAAAAATTTATAAAATTTTTAAATTAATAGTCAGGCTGCTTAGTTTACGTGGCGGCCTAAATTTTCTTTAAAACAAATGTTTAAAAATTTACAATTTTAAAGCCCTGACTAACAAGCATATTGCTAAGCAAAATCATACTGTTGTCCCACTGCACCCCCGGGGTGTGTCCTCTTGGTGAAATGTCCCACCTTGATGTATCACTATCCGGGGAAAATAGGTACGCTAGCACCTGGAACTGCCATTGGTTTGAATCTGGCAGAAAGAAACCTGAGGGTTTACCTTCGGGGTCTGACCAGTGACTCTCAACACTAGTACCATGGGAGCCGGTCGCCAGTAGCCCCACAGAGGAAGCACATAACGACCTAGCATTGGGTTAAGAGCTGATGCTCATTCGAACACTGAATGCTGGGGTCTGTGGACCGAACTTCGTTCCAACCCTACGTTGTTTAATGGATGATGTTTTGGGGACAACATACCTGGTTCGTCCTTCGGTCTATGGACTTCGTGCACACCCAAATGCATGGTCGGCGGAATCTGTGACCGGTTATCGGTGAGTTCCCCTTCGGGGGTTCACGTAGTGGCTGTGGTTGATACCAAAAGGTACGCTGGCAATGAAGTTCATGTCACCTTTGGCAGGGTGACATGTTCTTCTATGTGCTGTTTCATAGGAACAGAATGTTATTGACACGGGTTTTGGATCGGCCCAACTCCCTTAACAAGAGTGGTGTGTGTGACATGGCGGAATCACACATAATTTGCTACCTGTGTCCTTTATTGATCACAGGGGCTATAGTGGTAGGCAAGAATACCACTCGTGGTTTGACCACGGTGGGATAAGGCCCTAGCGCCAGGTGCTCACCTAAATCATCCACATTCATTGTTGTTGCACTGTTACTAGATAATAAGAAAATTATAAGATACTCTATTTATCCAGCCACCATTTGGAAGATGGTTTTTAAAAAAATCACCTTAGTGAGTCCTATCCGAGCACTTTTCTTGATCATATACTGATTATTGTTTAGAAAAACACTCAAATATGATTAAATTGTGAATATCTCACTGTTATTTATGATCGTACGAGTATTTTGCTCATGTAATGGATTGTTGCTGTTGCAGTTACTGCTGTAGTGTGTGGCTCATTATGGTATTATTAACTGCATTTTTATGACAGCAATAAGCAATTGTCTCATTTCTATTTAAATAAAACAAATGTACACAAACACACCTAAAGCTATAAATAAAAAACTAAAATCTATTTTTTTTAATCCCATCAAAAGGGATTTATTTCCAAAAAAAATATTTCCGTGTATTTTTGTAATTGTTTTAGAATTTTCATTGAACAAAAATTTCGTATTCGCATCAGGTAAAACGCTGCAACAAACCAAAGTGGGAAATGGCATGTCCTTACAAATATAAACATTTTAACACTCTCTTCTCTATTTATTTTTTTTTTTTTTTTCTATGACCCGCACATAAATCCAAACATGCAATATTGGCCCGGTTAAATATACATTCGACAGGTTTGCACAAGATTGTTTTTAGTTTGTTTAGTTAAAGCTTTTGCTGAGTGTTTTGTTTCTAAAGTGGGGAATTGCTTGCTGTTGCTCGTCCTTTTTTTTTGTGTTTTTCATAAATAAAATTTTGGGTTTGGTTTGTTATTGTGTGCTGGTTTCTATACGTTTGAGATTCAGAGTGAAATAATTTATTGGTTTGGCTACATTGTCACGCACTTGAGAATTTCACAAATAAACGAAGAAAAAGCATTTAAAACTTGTTTTTACAAAAACAAATAAAATAGAAACAGAATTTTCCACTTTCGTTGGAAATAAAATGTAGAAAAACCAAAATCAAATTTTAGAAAATATTTAAAAATGCAGGAAAAGGAAAATATTTGTTGAGGCAATCACAAGACTTAAAAGCATTAAGATTCTAGGCACTTGTAATAAACTTAAAATGATTTAAAAGACAAAAAAAAAGTATTTACTACAGTAGTGCTATTTACTATTCAATTTTAAAGAAAAAGGTTTGTTCAAAAATAGTTAACCACAAAAGTAAAAAAACTTGTGATTCAGTAAATTTTTTAACTGTCAGCTGTCTGGCTAAATAAAAGCCAGAATTTTGATTGAGGTTTACTTAACCGTAAAATAAAATAAATAAAAAATATAATAAAAAAGCCAGTTTTGGTTGTTGTCCACGGTATTTGTATTAGTGGTGAATTTTTAACTCCTAAAGTTAACCACGAATTACTAGAGTTAAAAATAACACCATGTGGAAAACTTAACAGCTACCGAATCACACTATAGATCTCTTAAAATGGAAAAAAATTTAAAAATGCCAGTTTGTACAGCTTGATTACCGAGCAATCAATTTCAATTAATTATTTAGTAAATGTTTCCACAGCTCAAACTTTTGCACTCGTTAAATAAAAACTAAGAAATTTTCTTTTCTACAGAGTAGCCCAATTTTAAAATGCTACAATACTAGGGTTGCCTTTTATATTTCGGGATTTGGCAACCCTGGTGTTGCAACCTGGCAACTGATAGCTGTATCGTAAAGTTGGACATTTTTTAGGTTATACGTACTCAGAACGTTTTGACATACGAGCGCTATTTGTGTTGTTTACAGTAACTTAAAAAATTCATCTCGGCCCAAACATGGAATTAAATCGTGAACATCTTCGTGCGGTTATTTTTTTTACAACTTTCGATGTGGATTAACTCAGCAACAGTTCATGGATGAACTTAATTCAATTTTTGGCGATGAAGCTCCATCAAGCACCAGTGTCTATCGATGGTATGGTGAATTCAATCTTGATCGTAGTTCATTCCACGATGAATTTCGTGAAGGTCGTCCAAAATCAGTTGTTGTTCGGAAAAGCATTGATGCTGTGCGCGAACTGATATTACAAGATCGTCAGGTGACCTATCGTGAGATTGAGATAACCTTAGGCATTAGTGGGACTAGCATACATTAAATATTGCATAACGATTTGACTATCAAAAAAAAATTTGTTCGCGTTGGATCCCACACAATTTGTCAATCGCTCAACAAAAAGCCTCATGTTAGAGTGGCAAAAGTGCTTCGACAATTGATTCAAACGCATGCAAAAGTGTATAGATCTTCATGGGGAACAATAAAGTGATTTTCGATGATTAATATTTGTTTTTGTCCTTTAGTCCCGAAATATAAAAGGCAATCTTCGTAATAAAAATTTAGGCCAAAATATGGCACGAATAGAATAAGAGCCTGTTCAGCTAAATACGAACAAAAGTTTTTCTCACATAATTGTATTGTAAACCAAAACAATACAGAAAAATTTATTTCTGTTTCTAACACAATTATGCCAAAGAAGCTTTTGTTCGCATTTAGTGGAATAGGCCCTAAATTATTCATTAATTTTACGAGTATTTAATATAGGATAGTAGAGAACTACTATTGATTAATAGCGATATTTTGTTTATCTAGTTTTAGTTCACATCAGAGAACTGAAACCGGTGTGTGTGATTTATTCAATGCACAACATTTGATAACATCATGATCGAGACATGATTAATAACTCTTCAAAACGATTGAATTTAAAAAGCAAAAATTAAAAAAATTAAAACCAATTATGCAAAAAGGCATTAAATCAATGATCACATGAGTAAACTACTTCGTAGTAATATGGGAATGAATTTTTTTTTTTGTTTGGGTGTATTTGCATTACTCAATGTATTAATTAAGGCATATGTATGCTAATGCCTGTGTTTGGATGTCGAACAGCATAAAAAACATTCAATTCTTAATCGTGTCTTGCACTTGATTTAATCAAATGTTGTGCACGATCCTTATTAAAATTGTTTTTTTGAATGGCTTGATTGATTTTAACTTTTTTTTTGCAGTTGTCTGGTTTACACACAAATTGTAGTCAGTTCTTTAAAAGTTCTAGACAACAACTTTTTTTTTTGTAAATAGTGCAAAAAAAAATTTTTATCATTTTTTCGGAAAAAACAAAGGGGTAGTTTATGGTAATTTGTGGCGAAAAAAAATTTTACGCACTATTGGAATTAAAGCAAATACGCTTATCTATCCAACGAAAAAGAAATCAAGACGATATCTTGTAAACTAAGCAAGTTATGACCAAAAAGGTAACCAGTTCTTTTAAAAACTGGCCAGGAAGAGGCAGTAGTAAAACTGGTTACCTTTTTGGTCATAACTTGTTTAGTTTTCAAGATATTGACTTGATTTCTATTGCGTTGAATAGATAAACATATTGGCTTTAAACTAAATTTTTTTTGCAAATAGTGCGAAAAAAAATTTTTTCGCCAAAAATTACCATGAACTACCTACCCCCTTTGCTTTTTTCCGAAAAAATTATAAAAAAATTTTTTTGCACTATTCACAAAAAAAATTTGCAATTAAAGCCAATACGTTTATCTATTCAACGCAATAGAAATCAAGTCGATATCTGGAAAACTAAACAAGTTATGACCAAAAAGGTAGCCAGTTTCCGCCCACTTTTTAGTAGAACTGGTTGCTATTTTTGTCATAACTTGCTTAGTTTTCAATATATCGACTTGATTTATAATGCGTTGTATAGATAAACTTATTGGCTTTAATTGCAATTTGTTTTTGCGGATAGTGCGACAAAATTTTTTTATAATTTTTTCAAAAATCAGCCAGTTATGACCAAAAGGCCACCATGTTTAAAATGACCGTATTTTCTTTAGTTTTTGTCATCTCTTCTTGATTTTTTTATAACATATTAATTATTATTTTTAATTTTAAGCTATAGTTTTTTTTTAATTATTTCCTAGCTTTTTTTTGTGAGTGATTTAGCTTTTTCCAGCCATTTTTTAGGCAAATTTAGCTTATGCAACGCTGATGCCAAACAAAGAAGTTTTTGAAATCTTCATGAATGCTAGACTTAAAGAGAATTTTTAACTTAAGAGTTGTCTTACAATAGCTCTATTTAGGCTTGTTCCCGCTTCTACTTCTAATTCTAATGATGATAATTATTAAGACTGGACTACTAAGAAAAACATGGCATTCATGTGGGTGATATGTAGTGCGCACAGCAAGCTCAGAACAGAGTTTGAGATCAAGTGCTTGAGTTGCACTTAAATCTAATTGCTGTAATTAGGCCTATTTAAAAAATAAATTTGTTTTTTTTGTTGTTAAATGAAACAAAACTGTAAAATGCCAACATTTAGTGGAAGCAATAAATTAATATTCAAATAGAATTATTTTTATGCTGGCAGTTATAACAAACTCGTGTTTGGTTATTGAAAATAAAACAACAACAGGCAGCAACAATAATAAAACAGATTTATAAATTTTATAGCCATAAAAATATTTGTTTAATTTTTATATTTTGTTTGGCGATATGTTTGTCTCTGTGTCTGTTTTTCTATCTGTTTACCAGCAGATTATGTATATTTTGCTAGAAATGTAATGTGTTCATGTGTGTGTGTGTGTGTGTGTGTGTGTTTACGCGTGTGTGATTATTTAAAACATGTTTTATTGTGTTTATTCGCGCATGTATGAGCTGCATAAAAGTTCCTTGTTTAAAAATAGGATTATATTATAATTTTTTCTCCCTCTTTTTCTCGTCTAGTTTTTTTTTTTTTTTTTTTTCCTTGCACAACAATTTTGTGCAAATATTTTCATTGTCTTTAGTTTATTTATGGAAAAATAAACAAAATTTATCAGTTTTATGTTGATTTTATAATGCGTTTATTGTTGGTATCTAGTGTAATCGGCTGCTCTACTCTGTAAATTAAAAATTATTTACAAAAATTTATTCCAATGATTTTGGTACCACCAAAACTTAAACTGATTTTGATACTCTGCTATCAGATTAAACTAATAAAATCACGTAAGGATTCAGTATAAAATAACCTTTAAATTATATTAAAATCATTTTTAACTTAAAAGATTTTCCAAAGCTTTCTCAAGAAAACATATATTTTTTAAAGAAAATTTAAACAAAATTCTCTTTTAAATTTTTTTTTTTTAAATTTAATTAAAAAGAAAATAATTTAAAAATATTTAATTTAGTCACAATTTAGTGGTAGCACTTAAGACCCTGACCCATCCCAGCAAAAATAAATTAAATACGGCTCTGCCAAGTCTGTATAAGCCAAATATTCATATTTTCCAATTTTAATATTAAAAAAAAAAATTATATAAAGCAAAATATTAAATTCAACAGTTAAATTAAGGAATGCCTTATCGATCGAAATTTCCGACTAAATTGTATGGGCCTTATTGAAAATTTTAATTTCAATATTTTTTGCTTTTTCATAGGATGACTGAAAAATATATTTTTTTATTACAATTGTGGTCTGTATTGGCTGTCCAGTAGTGTAAATTTTGCAAAGCTGTAACAATAACAACAACAAGATAATAATAATGTTGTGTGTGTGTTGTCTTTTTTCATTGCCTAAAGTTAAAATAAGTTTTCCTTGGAAGATAAGGGTTTTCATGTCATTTGATTACATAAAATATCAATTCATTTAAAGTTGTACTATAAACCCAGACATGTAAGACGTTTTAACTGATAAATATGTAATAGTTAACGGGGTTGTTGTTGTTGTCTTTTATAAGTTCTTCATTTTAATGTCATGAAATATACACACAAAGTTAGCAACTTTTAAGCATACAAACACACACACACACACACACACACACACACATACTTTAATTTGTGTGCTTATGCTGGCTTGTTGCCATTTCATTATTTCTTTATTACGTTATAGAATTAAAAACTAAAAAAAAAATAAAAATAAAAACACAAGCATTTATTAAGTACAAACGATTTAAGTCTGCCATGCTGCTGCTTATTAAAAGCCTAGAAAAATAAATCCAAAAAAAAATAAAATACAAGTAAAAATAAATAAATTTTATTTTTAATGAAAGAAAAAATAAAGAAAACCGAATTAAAGAAACTAAAAGGAATTACATGAAAATAAAAAAGTTGTAGTCAAAGCCAAAGAACATTTTCAGCCTGCTTAATTCCAGCAATTAATTTTTATGATGATCTCAGAAATTAAAAAGCTTTGCTCGGCGGCAGTAAGAAAATGCAGCAAACAAGAAAAAAAAGTTCATGTTGCGTGTGTATGTTGTGGCAGCCTCATATCCGTAAAATATAATTTACAGGGACACAAGTCAAAGCAAAAAAAAAAAAACTTAATACTCATGTGAGTTTAAGTGTGCTTATGTGTTGCCTTGAAAGGCGCTTAATATTAATGAACTCTATCGAGGTGTTATTATTATTAAGCAGGGTCCAAATCACCGCATTTGATATTGTGTTTTTGTAAAAAACATTTTTTAATTTCGTTACAAGCTGCTAAACAATAGAGCCCTAAGACGCATTTCATAGTACGATTTTAAAATGAATTCTGTCATTAAAAAAAATAAGATTTAAATTTCAGGCTTAAAAGCAATTTTTTAATACAAAAAAAAAAAAAAAAAAAAAAAAAAAAAAAAAAAACAAAGCGCTAAATTAGTTGTACTTAAAAATAAAAAAGAAAAAATTATTTTAAAAAAATAAAACATAAATTTTTTCTAAAAAAAAATTATCTTTCAAAAAATGTTTTCTCAATAAAAAATTAAGATTTAAATTTTATTTAAGGACAGCAAGCATTTTTTTAATACAAAAAAATAAAACGCTAGATTAGTTGTACTCAAAAATAAAAAATAAAAAATAAATTTTTTCAAAAAAAAAAAAAATCTTAAAAAAATGTTTTCTCAATAAAAAAATTAAGATTTAAATTGTATTTAAGGACAGCAAGCATTTTTTTTAATACAAAAAAAAAATAAAACGCTAGATTAGTTTTATTTAAAAATAGAAAAGAAAAAAATAAATAAAAAAAATGTTTTTACTAAAAAAAAAGATGATTCTCAAAAAATGTTTGCAAATGAAATTTTTTTTCTAATTTCATATTTTGTTTCTTTTCATTTTATTATGAAAGCTTGTTTGGTTTATTTTCCATTAAAACCATTTTTTTTTTCTTTGCTTTGAAAGACAAACTAAAGTTTATGTTGGCGATGACATATGGTCGCTCTAAATATATATTTTCATTGATAATAGAATTAAGAGATCTCTCTCAGAGATAATGAACTTGTCAACAGCAAACATTTAATTAAAAAACTCAGCAAAATGAAAAAGCAACAAAAATTAAATTGTACGAGTACTCGTATGAAAGACAAAGTAAGTAAAGCACTTTAGAAAATAAACTAAAACCCAATGTTCGCTAGCAAGCACATGTGTGTGTGTGTAAGTTTATGCTGGAACATAGTTAATATATTCTCATGTAAAATTAAAAAAAGGAGAGGAAATGAAGTAGCATAAGTAAAGCAAGCACTTGCCAACACACTGACAGTTGAACGGTCATTTGATACAAAAAATGTGTTTTTTTTTGGGGGGGGTTTCTGACCACCAAAAAGGGAGTGTTTGCAAGAAAATTAAAATTTCTTGTTTTGATGAATGAGTGAACTTTTAGCTATTCAAAAAAGATTTTCTGAGATTAGTTTTGCTTTTGCTTTTTTTTCGGGTTCATAATACATTGAATGAAATATTTTTCAATTATTTTATCTAAACCATTTTAATGCTGCTGCATTTTAATTAAGACACAGTATTCCGCTTCAGGATGTTGTAACAAAAAATTCATTTTTCAGATTTTAAGCTCTAAAGCTGTTTATTTTTACATACATTTTTATTTATTATATAAAAATGCTTTTAAAAAAACAAACAAAAATGAACGCAAACTTTAAAATTAAATTTTTTAAAAAATATAAGAAAAATTTCAATAACGTTGGCGTCTACGTAAATTTTTTTTATTTTAAATTAAATTGAATTTTTTTTTGTTTTGTTAAAAAAAATAAATTTTACAGCCAAGTCTTCCCATTTTGAAGTCCTTCATGCTAAGCGACAAAACAGCTGACAAATTTTTACACAACAATGCTAATGAAAAAGTAATCGAACGATAACGCTAGAATTGCAGCCTAAAATTGTAGCATGTTCTCAAAACTATCTGATTTTAAATCAGAAACGATTTTAAAATCGTTCATCATGTAGGTGATTTTTTAATGTTCTGAAAATTAGTTAGTTTTCGGTAATGATTTTTAATGTTCTCAATAACTTTGCAATAAAATGTTGCTTAGGAAATCAGAAAAAATATAAACAGAAGAAATAAAATTGTACACAAACACTAAAGGATCTTTTTATATTAGTGAATTTTACGGTTCCATTGTGTAAAATAATAAATTTTTTTTTAAAAATTAACGAATTCAAAGGGAAATTCAAAGGGAAATGCACATTACAGCGATTCTTTTTTCTAAATAGGCGATTAATTTATAAAACTGTTGTAGTGACAACATGTTGTATTGAGATGACTTACTTTAAAAAACTTAAAGCCAAGCAAATAATAAGTTTGAAAATAGTTTGTTGCTTTTTCAGCCCGAAATGAGCCCACCAGTTGTTGTGAAGTTGTTAGCAATCAAAAAAATTTAGCTTTAATTTTCCTTACAATTTCAAATTAAACATCTTTAATTTGTATGCACTAACACGAATATACCGCTATATGGTCATACGACTACCAATGCCGCTGTAATTTATAAGCGTTAATAAAAAAATATAGTGCTGCCAGTGTAATGAAATAAATTTTTTATTAATTTTTTTTTTTTTTTTAACAGAAAATAACGCCACAAAATTAAATTTGAAATTTAATTTTTTTTACAAAAATTAATTAAATTATTTTAAAATTTTTTAACTTAAAAAAAAAGAAATTTTTCTGTTTTTTAAAAGTGAAATATTTGAAAGTGGCACCACTGATGTTAATTTATTTACAGTAAATACCAGCTGATTACAATGTTGCTGTCATTTTTAAAATATCTATGCAGCGTGTAGCACTTGCAGTCTATAGCCTGCTGTGTTTTATGCATAATTTTTAATAATTTTTTAATAAGAAAAAAATTAAATTAAATTTTTCATTTTATTTAAAGGTTGTTAATTTTTATAAATTTTTATTGAATTTCTTTTAATTTTTAAAATGTGTTTTTTGTTTCTTCTTTTTAATTGTAGCGCGGATGGCAATTATGAAGTGACAATAATGACAAAAGCAATACTCCATCATACGGGCAAAGTGGTATGGAAACCACCTGCCATTTATAAATCATTTTGTGAAATTGATGTTGAATATTTTCCATTCGATGAGCAGACATGCTTTATGAAATTCGGTTCATGGACTTATGATGGTTACATGGTAAGTTTGAATTAAAGAAAAAAAATCTAAAAAGAAAGAAGAAATTTTTAAGAGGAAAGAAAATATTACATTTAAATGTCATTTTGAGAGTCTTAACTTTGTGCTTTTTATGACTGCAAAAACAATACACACTCCATTGGGTGTTCCAGTAGGAGTGCACTTTTCATGTCATAAAGTGTGTTGGCCACACACAGCCATTTTGCTGAAACCACATTTTGTTCAGATTCATACAGTTGAAGGCAAAAGAACTCCGTTTAATATTTCTATTACGAATGCCATTCAAAAATATCTTAATTTCGGTCTCATGTTTAAAAAAGTAAGGCCTGAACAAGATCTGCACTAGACAGTTGTTCGTTGTGAGTGCATTTGTTTCTCATGAATTGCATGAGAAACTCTACAATTTTTTGTATTCACGAAGTGATTTACAGAAAATAATCTTTTTCCAAAAACAATCATTGACTTCACTTTGCTCCATTCCCCATTGAAAGCTTTGAGCGGATCGGATGTTTTATTTCATACTTAATTGGCACATGTCATCTTTACAATTCATTAAAAAAGTCACAACTTTTTCAAAAACTACGTATTTTTATTTAAAAATGTAGAAGTGAATTCTTACGTTTAGCAATTATTGCCGTAGCAACTGTTATATTTTATTGCCAACACCAAATATTAACGTGTGGACCGCATGTTTGAACGTATAACAGTTGCTACGGCAATAATTGCTAAACATATTGCTTCGTGTGGTTGGCAGTTACTGAGACCCCTTTCATAATGCCAAGTCTTAGCATAAGATTCCTCAAACCAGTTTTTTACAACTACAACTTGTAATAAACAAGTCAAAAATCTCCCAATACTAAATATTTAGCAAGTAAATACTAATCAGATTTTCTAATTTCCTTTTTTTCTGCTCCGAATGTTTTTTTTTTTTTGTAAATTTAAAAATTTAAAAATATTTTTAAACCTATAAATAACAGCAATAAATAATAAATAAAACGAAGCCTGAAAGTAGAACATAATAAATTAACCCAGTTTTTTCTAATTTACAAGCAATAAACATGACATTAATCTCAATTTTTAGAAACCATTAAATCATTGTAAATGTCTACTTCTGGGGAATTTTTTTTTCACTTTGCTTTTCTTCAAGCGAATGGGAATGCGTTAATATGTAGCTGTCAGATTTATTTGTAAAAATTACTTTTTAACAATGTGTTCTGCTCTGTTCTGTTCTGTTATTTTTATTTTTAAGAAATCAGTTCATTTAGACAAGCAAGAATTTAATATCTGTCTACAAACTTGAATGCGTTTTTTATTTTTATTGACAAAGATTTTTTTTTATTATTTAACAAAGTAAATAAAAGCAAAAAAAAAAATACTTCTACTGCTCTGACAATTTATCGATAACAATTTACTGTCAACCTTTTTTTTTTAACTACAAAAAAAAAAGAGAAAAACATTTGCTTACAATCTTCTTGTGGCCCATTGACATGTGAATGTTATCTGGATTTTCTTTATCAACAAACAAACAAAAAATAACTTGCTGCAAAACATTTCCAATTTAAAATAGAGTTTTTTTTTATTTTCTTTTTAAGAAAACAAAACAAAAAAAATTTTTTAAGCCTCCAACAGTTAGAAAAGTTATTTATTTTGAAGCACCGTATACTTCATTATTTGAATCTCATGTTGCTCATACGCTCGCATACATTCAATTGTGGTGGGTGAGTTTTAAAAATGGCTGTGTGTAAAACAGCGTTGCCATTTTAGAATTTTTTCACTTTTTTATGATTTAGCCTTTTTAATTTTCAAAATAGCCTAAAATAGTCCTTTTTCTTTATCGCAATTAATTTTTTTTTTGCGGATACTGCAAAAAAATTTTTTTAAAATTTTTTTCAAAAAAACCAAAGGGTGTAGTTCATGATAATTTTTGGCGAAAATAATTTTTTTTCGCACTATCCGCAAAAAAAAAATTTCGAATAAAAGCCAATACGTTTATCTATTCCACGCAATAGAAGTCAAATCGATAGCTTGAAAACTAAGCAAGTTATGAGCAAAAAGGTAGCCAGTTTCTCTTTCCGGACACTTTTTAGTAGAACTGGCTACCTTTTTGGTCATAACTTGCTTAGTTTTCAAGATATCAACTTTATTTCCTTTGCGTTTGATAGATAAACGTATTTGCTTTAATTAAAAATTTTTTTTGTTTGGGATAGGGCGAAAAAAATTTTTTCGTCAAAAATTACCATAAACTTTTTTTTAAATAATTATAAAAAAATTTTTTTGCACTATACGCAAAAAAAATAATTAATAAAACTTAAAAAAAATGTATTAAGAACAAGTTTAAAAAAATTATTTTTTTATTAATTAAAAAATAATAAAAAAAATTTTGAAATAAAAATAATAAAATAAAGTTGAATCCTTCGGAAACTAGAACCAACGTTTTTAATATATTGTTTGCTCTGAAATTTGAACCGTCTGTTCTATTATTTTATTATAAAAATTTTTTGTTTATTAATTAAAAACTAAAATAAAAATATGTTGATTAAAAAAATTTTAGTTAATAAAATTAAAAAATATTAATAAATTATTTTATTAAAAAAAACATTATAAGTTAAAAAAATAAAAACTGTTTTTTTATTAATTAAAAAAACTAAAAAATATTAAAAATAAAAAAATATTATTTAAGGCAAAAATATTATTAACAAAAAAATTTTAGTTAATAAATTTTTTATAATATTAAAAATAATAAAAAAAACATTTTTTTATTAATTAACAACTATAATAAAATTTCATTAGCTTAAATTATTTTTTAACTATTAATTAATATATAAAAAAAATTTATAAAAAAAAACAAAATTATTAGTTAAAAAAATAAAAATGGTTTTCTATTAATTAAAAAAAAAAATTTTATTAATTAAAATATAAATTAAAAAATCTTTTATTTATTAATTAAAAAAATTGTTTATTATATAAAAAATAAAAAAAATTAAAAATTCAAATAAATATTTTTTATCAATTAAAAAATAAATTAAAATTTATGAAATTAAAAATTTTTTTAAATTTTTCTTATAATTTAAAAACGAAAAAAATTTTTTTTTATTAATTAAAAAATAAATTAATTAAAAAAATTAAATTGTCACAAGCTAGTGGTTAATGTGGCAGTTGAATCTGTCATTGTTATTTGTTTAAACAATTAGGGCTCATTCTCTTACAAGTTTTGGTTGGGATTTTGTAGATCTGCTTACAAGCCTTAGTGTTAAAGGAAACGAAGAAATGGAATGTGAGATGAACTATTTCTGACTTGTAGCTTGTCTATCAGTCCGGCGGCAAAACCATCATTCATACCACAAAATTTTAACATTCACCACTAGAAAGTTAAATTAATAATGAGCCTAAGTAGTTTATTAAAAAAAAATGAAAAAATCATTATTATTAACGCTGTGCCCTATAAAGAGCTATCCAAAAGATATTTTTCATACACTATTGGCTCAGTCTTGTGTAAAATTAGTTACCTTTCTGATAGTCTACGAGATTATCAGTTCTCTACTAAAGCAGGCAACTCTCTAAGAGACTGGCAGTTTTCTAAAACAGGCAGTTTTCTACGAGATCGGAAGTTTTCTACAAAGCTGGCATTTCAAAAACATAGACTATAAGGTTTCGTTATGCAAACTACATATCCTGCATGATTTATATTTGTGGCTTGATCTTTGGCTAGTTGAGAGAAAAGGGCTGTTTCCCCTCTTATAAAAATTAAAAGCTTGTGCTTTCGCTTGAATAATTTGTTTTTTTTTTTTTTTTTTTTGCCTTAAAAAAATTATTTCCTTTAACAAGTCTTTACCTAAAAGCCTTACTATGCTTTAGAGTATTTGAAGCGTGTGTTTTTTTAACTAAAAACATTTCCTAAAATTATAAAATGAATAATAAGTTGTTTCAAATGGAAAAAAAAAACTTACAGTAACATTACTAAGGCAACAACAACAGCATTAACATTAAAATTTTTTTTGCAATTCGTTTATCTATTTGACTGATTGTCTGTAACTTTTATTATTACACAATTTGCTTTTCATTTGAGGTGTATGTGAGTGTGTGTTTGCAAATTAAAAAATTGTAGGCATGTGTGCGTTAATTTCATCAAATTCTATTATTTGAAATCAGTTTAACAAAATTTGACAAGTTTTCGTTACATGCCCATATATTTTCTGTTTATTTAAGTGTTTTTTTTTTTTTTTTTTTTTTAATTTTTTGTGTAGGAGCAAATAAACTCTTTGATAAATCTGAAATACGCATCGTTGAATTTTATTACGCGCGTTTCGGCACATGCCACAAAAAATAGAAATTGTGTGTGTGCGTGTTAAGCAGTGTGAACGAATGGAATTTATTTCTGTAGCCAGCATTTACGGGGCCAGCAAAATCAATTCATTAACATTTTAAAAGAAGCAAAAACAAAATATTTAGTTATAAAATAAACACACAAACACATACACATACACTTAGGTAAATATATATATATGAGTTAGCAAAAAGGCTCAAGTCAAGTTAAGCACTTGAATTTTTAGTAACAACAAAAGCATTTTCAAGAAATGTAAATTCCTGTAAACCTTAATAAGATTTCTTTAATTTATTTCTTTGCAGGTTGATTTAAGACATCTTAAACAAACACCGGATTCTGATAATATAGAAGTTGGCATTGATCTGCAGGACTATTATATATCAGTTGAATGGGATATAATGCGTGTGCCGGCTGTGCGTAATGAAAAATTTTATAGTTGCTGTGAAGAACCATATCTGGATATAGTGTTTAATTTAACGCTACGCAGAAAAACACTATTTTATACAGTCAACCTAATAATACCCTGTGTGGGTATATCATTCCTATCCGTCTTGGTTTTCTATTTACCCAGTGATTCCGGGGAGAAGATCTCATTGTGTATAAGTATTTTACTATCATTGACTGTGTTTTTTTTACTGCTAGCGGAAATTATACCGCCCACATCATTAACGGTGCCTCTGCTTGGAAAATATTTATTATTCACCATGATGTTAGTAACGCTCTCAGTTGTGGTCACCATTGCAGTGCTAAATGTTAATTTTAGGTAAAAAAAAATAAATAAATATTGTTTAAGCTCTTAGTTCTCTTTTTTATATATTTAAATTATTATTAAATTAAATTCCAATATTTTAACAAGGAAAATAATTTTATAAATTAATTTAATTTATTTTAATGAAATTAAAAAAAAAATTGTATTTCTTTTGTATTTTGATTGCAGGTCTCCTGTAACACATAGAATGGCCCCTTGGGTCCAAAAGGTTTTCATAGATATTTTACCAAAACTATTGTGCATTGAACGTCCCAAAAAAGACGATGCAAACGATGATGAGGATGATCAACCTCAGGAAGTTTTAACAGATGTTTTTCATCTGCCGCCCGATGTTGATAAATTTGTTAATTACGATACAAAACGTTTTAGTGGCGACTATGGTATACCAGGTAAGCAAAGAAAGTGAATTTATTGAATTGAGCCAAGTGAATTGCCTTTTAAAAAAAGTCTGTTTTAAAAAGTAAATAATATTTTTAAGTTAAAATCTAATAACTGCAAATGAATGCTACCCTTTCATAAATTTACCTTTAACATAAACTCTATCCTAGTTGCTTAATTCAACATGTAAACATCATGAATAGTGAATACTCTTCCACTTAACATAAATGCACAAAAATCATAAAAATTTCTTTAGTAGCAAAATATGTGGTTAAAAATCTATTACCATGTCACGACTATAATTTCAAATGGGTACTCATTTTAAGCAGAAGGAGAAGAAAAAGCTAAATATATAAATAAAAATAAGAAAACAATTTTATTATGTTAACATTGCTGATAGCTGCAGACATTATAATAAATTACTACTGTTACTGCATGTGCTACTGCTTTTGCAACTGCTTTTGCTACTCGTGCTACTACCAATACTAATACTTGTAATCATAAAAAATATAAAAAAAAAACAAGGGGAAGCTAAAGCATTAAATGAAGGTAACGAAAATACATATTTTCCAATGCTTGATTTTATTTTTGAAACCAGTTGTTTGCTAAAAATGATTTTATTTATTTAAGAAGCAAACAACAACAACAAAAACAACTTTAAGTGCCATAAAAAATCTAAAAGTGAAATATTTTGTTTTAACATGAAAATCAATAAAAAACCATTTTATTACCCAAATATTATAACTTAATTTACACTAAGCAACAAGAACTAAAAAAAAAATTATCCAACTGTATAAAGAGTAGATATAAATAAAATTAAAAAAAAAAAAACAGCAACAAAAAATATAATAAATATAAGTAAATAAATTTTAAATGAAATTGCTTTTTATTTAATAAAATGTTTGCTTGAATTTTGAAAATATAAAAAAAAATCATTACAATTAAAGGCCTACAAAAACCCTACTTTGTTTTCAATGCAAATTTCCAAAATTAGCTATCGTACACTTTTACCGAAATTCAAATAACATTTTTAATTCAAGTAGATTTTGATTGAAACAATTTTATTATACGTATAACCAGGGACATTAACTGTCCTATAAATTGGAGGCAATAAAACTAGCGTATTACTATGTAATACTTAATTCAAGACTTTTATTTTTGCCTTAAAAAATAAAAGTCAAAATTAAAAGTTATTTTTTGACTTTTATCAAAAAAGGCACAATTTTAAAAGTTATACAAAATTTTGCATGTACATCACCTATGTATCATAATGATAAGAACCAACATTTTCTACGATCATTTTTTATGTGTGCTTTTTTGATGTAAATTTTTAAAAATAACAGCTATTTTCTGTCCCTGCCTATAACTTTAATTTCGTCAAATAGTTGTTTTATATTGATTTTTAGCCGAAAATCTTTTTTCGTACCAATAACAGATTTTTTTGGAATAATTCTTTATCTTTATAAATAATAAAAACACAAAGCATGAATATTTTTTTTTTCAATTATTTTTTTTGTTATAAATCATTTATTTAACTTTTTTATACGAATAATTTTTTTCTGAATAGGTTTTTCTTCCGATTTTTTAAGAAGGACTCTGCTACATTTTATTATATATTTTATTTTTATTTTTTATATTTATTTGTATAACTTTTTGAATCGCATACTTTAAAACGATGAATTTTTTTTAACAAATAATATTTTTTGTTCGACTAGATTTTTAATATAATAAAGGGTGGTTAAATTTTAAGGGCCGATGATGAATCGATCAACGCGTTAAAGTTATTCAGGTTAAAGTTAAATAGGCTTTCGAATCAAAATGCATATCGTGCGCTTCGTGATTTTTTTCTTCTTCAGTGATGAGGCACATTTTCACCTCAGTGGATTCGTCAATAAGCAGAATTACCGCATTTGGGCGAATGATAATCGAAGAGTGACTTTCGAAAAATCAATGCACCCACAAAGAGTGACTGTTTGGAGCGGTTTATGGGCTGGCGGCATCATCGGGCCGTATTTTTTCCAAAATGAGGCCGGTCAGGCAGTTACTGTAAATGGTGTCTATCATGAGGTAATAACCAACTTTTTATGGAACGAATTGGAAGATATGGATGTGGACAATAAGTGGTTTCAACAGGATGGTGCCACTTGCCACACAGCTAACGAAACAATGGCTCTTTTGCGCGACAAATTCAATGGCCGTGTTATTTCACGTGGTGGCGATGTCAATTGGACCCCAAGATCATGTGATTTGACACCTTTGGACTTCTTTCTTTGGGGTTATTTGAAAGAAAAGGTGTACGTTGATAAGCCAGCAACAATTCAAGAGCTAAAGGATGAGATAATTCGGCACATTAACGGCATAGAACCTCAATTACGCCTCAGCGTCATCGAAAATTTGGATCATCGGATGTAGGTGTTCCGCCGAGGTCGCGGCGGCCATTTGGCTGATATTTTGTTTCATACATAATTGAACCATGCCATATTATCATAATTAAA
The DNA here is from genome assembly GCA_947397855.1 of Thelaira solivaga. Lineage (NCBI taxonomy): Eukaryota > Metazoa > Arthropoda > Insecta > Diptera > Tachinidae > Thelaira > Thelaira solivaga. The sequence continues at coordinate 74,946,042 of OX377610.1, forward strand.
AGAAATTACAAAAATTTCTTAAATAATTTGTGTTTTATTCAAAATCAACATCGGCCCTTAAAATTTAACCACAGTTTATATTATAATTTTTTTTATTCGAATAAATAATATTTGATTAGAATATTTTTTTTTTAACGTATAATTTTTTTCAAGGAATAATATTTTATTAGAATTACTTTTTTTTAGAAATAGGTTTTTATGCCAATACTTCTTTTATTCGATTACATGTTTTATTCGAATATGATTTTAATTGAATAATTATTTTATTCCAATAAATAAAATTTTATTAGAATAATTTTTTCTATCGAATATTTCTTAAACGAATAATTTTTTTAGCTTATAATATTTTTTGTTCGACTAGATTTTTATTATAATATAATTTTTTTTTATTCACATAATTTTTTATTAGAATATTTTTTTTGTTCGAATAGTTTTTCTATCAATACTTTTACGAATAATTATTTTATTGTAATAAATAACATTTTATTAGAATAATTTTTTAACGAACAATATTAAACAAATAATTTTTTTAGAATCATATTTTGTTTGGTTTTTGTTTGCAATAACTTTTTTTTATTCCCATTTGTTCGAATGACTTTTTTATTTGAATATTATTTTAATCGTATCAAAATTGTATTCGAATAAATAACAATTTCTTATTCCAATATAATTTTTATTCGAAATAAGTTTCATTCGAATAATATTTCTATTCGCATAATATATTTATTGAATATTTTTTTCAAATTCTTTTTCATTCTCCGAAAATTTTTTTTTATTCGAGTAAATTTTTTACAAATAATTCTTAACAAATAACACAAATATCCGGTCTTAGTCTAAAACTTTGCGCGTACCTAAGGACCCATCCGATATTTTTAATTTCTTAATATTTTTAATTTAATGTCCAGCCTTATCAAATTTTAACCTGAACAATCGCTAACTTTTAATAACAATTGTTTTCGAATATTTATTTTATTCGAATGTTATTTTATTCGAATTTTTTTTTTTTATTCAAATATTATTTAATTCGAATAAGTTTTTTTATTCAAACAGGTTTTTGTTCGAAAATTATTCTATTCGAATAGGTTTTTTATATGAATAGGTTTCTATTCGAATATTATTTTATTTGAATTCTCTTTATTCGAATATTATTTAATTCAAATATTTTTTATTCGAAAATTATTAAATTCGAATTTTTTTATTCAAATATTATTAAATTCGAATTTTTTTATTCGAATAGGTTTTTATTCAAATATTATTTTTTTTCCAATTTCTCTTTATTCGAATATTAATTAATTCGAAAAATATTAAATTCGAATTCTTTTTTTATTCAAATATTATTTTTTTTTCAAATTTCTCTTAATTCGAATATTATTTAATTCGAATATTTTTTATTCGAAAATTATTAAATTCGAATTTTTTTAATCGAATATTATTTTATTCGAATATTATTAAATTCGAATTTTTTATTCGAATAGGTTTTTTATTCAAATATTATTTTTTTCCGATTTCTCTTTATTCGAATATTAATTAATTCGAAAAATATTAAATTCGAATTCTTTGTTCGAATATTATTTTATTCGAATAGGTTTTTTATTTAAATATTATTTTTTTCCAAATTTCTCTTTATTCGAATATTATTTAATTCGAATATTTTTTATTCGAAAATTATTAAATTCGAATTTTTTTATTGGTATAATATTTTATTTCAATAGGTTTTTTATTCAAACAAATTTTTATTCGAAATTTATTCAAATATTATTTTTTTTATTCGAAAATTATTTAATTCGAATATTTTTTATGTTTTTAATCAAATACTATTTAATTCGAAATTTTTTTTTATAAGAATACTATTTTATTCGTAAAAGGTTACTTATTCGAATAATTTTTTTTATTCGAATACTATTTTATTGGTATAAATTTTTGCGAATATGAGTTTTAAAAGAATAATATTTTCGTTTAAATATTTATTTTATTGGAGTGATTTTTTTATTCATTTTTTGTTTATTTTTGCAATTTTCTATAAACGTACGTGGGCAGATATTAGGCCCGAACAAAAAATGTTGTATTAATATTTGGTTTTTATTACTTCACTATAAATTTAAATATAATATTTCTGTGGCAATATGATAAAACGACTAATGGCTTATTATGCCAAGTTAGAGGACTACAACTTTAGAAGCATCTCTTTAATGGCCCCCACTATTGAGTCGACTTAACCAAATTTTCCTTATTATTTCTAACAGATTTAAAAAAGCAGTTAAATTAACTTGCACTTGTACTTGTACTTTTACAATTATTTTTATATTTATTTTTACTTTAACGATTATTTATTAAAAATTTCTTAGCTGTCCCACTTAAAAAATAATTCAGTTCTTTTTTATTTTAAGTTTTTTTTTAGTTTTTTATTTGTGTGCATTTTATTGTCATGCTGCTGTAAGTCCTTCAAGCGTTAATAATTTTTAAAGTTTGTTAATGCGTAAAAGAATTATTGTTTTTAAGATTGTGTGTATGATTTGTAATTTATTTTTAAATGACAAAACTGGTTGCAGTAAGTAAGTGGAGGAGAATGTACGAGACTAAGAAACTTTTGTTAAAGTAAAAAAGCATAAAACAGCACACACAATACAACTCGCTACATTAAACTGCTTGCATTGAAACATTTGAAAAATGTTAGATTAATGTGGCGCAAAAATTGTTCATTCGCCTTTAATAATTATGGGATTTTTTTTGATTAAATGTAAACCTTTTTTTATACAAATTCTTAAATATTCTCCAGAGATTTTATTACAAGTTTTATAGTTTTTTTTTTTAAATTTAACTTGCTGTCGTGCTCTCTGAACAAAGCAGAGATGCTGCAATGAATCTATTACCAGGTTTAGCTGATTTAACTATTTTGTCTGCAAAGTAAAATATTTACAACCATTTCAAATTATAGTTTGCATTAGCAGTGTAATCATTTTAATTTCATTTAAAACCCATAACTTTTCATATTATTTTTTTATGGCAAAATTCAAGCTTAATTTTTAATTAAACTAGATTTTATTATAGAAATAGTTTTAAGCACGTTCGTTGCTTGAAATGCCCTTATTAAAAAATGTTATTTGTTTTTAATTTAAACATTTTTATTTCCTTTAATTCTTATTCTATTACGTGGGAATCACAAAACTAGATTTATTTCAAATGCAATCTAATCATGCTCTCTGTGTATGTGAGTGTATGAAATAGTATTTGTTGAAGCAAAACTTTTCAATTTATTGTGGGAAAATAATGTAAAATACAAAAAAAAAAGGAACAATGTGTGTCCTCTTGTCCACGTCACGTGTTAAAGAGCACTTGATGTGTGTGTGTGTATTTGAGTATATGAGGGGACTTGTGTGTGCTACTACCAAACAACTCTTTATGTTGTTATAAAATTACAGCAATAAAAAACTGGAATAGTTGAGAGACACACACGTAATAAAAATAAATAAAAAAAATCAATTTAAGAAAATTGTTTTTTTTTATTTTACTTACATTACGCGCACTTAATTCAAGAGCTATTGAATTTCATAAACACACATACACACACACACACATTTAACTGCTCCAGGTCTTAACTTTATTTTAGGAAAATAAAAAAAGGCTATAAATTAATTCATATTTTCTTTAACAATGAGTCAAGCATGACAGATTTAAGCTACAACCACGTTTTGTCTATTTTTCTGGATTTTATTTATTTTGATTTTTTTTTTTATTTGCATTTAAGTACTCACATTCATTGCATTTCCGTTTCCAGTCTCAACTCCAGACACACATTATTTTTACTTTTACTTTTTCCCCCTAAACTTGGCGACAATCACACATTAATATTTTTTATTTTCTTTTTAATTGTTTGTTTTTTATTTCTTTTTTTATGTTTGTTTTTTTTTTTTTTTTTTTGGAGAGCTAAAATGGCAACGCTGCTAGCGTCACATATGGTCTCTTCTTGCCTACGTTTCAAGATACTCCCTACACTCACTTATTCGCGATTTATCTTACCACATCATACTCAATTGTCTTATTCGATATTCAACGAAGTTAATAGCAATTTTGCTCTTTTTTTTAGTAAAATAATGTAAAAATTTCAAAAAAGTATTGGTCGATATCAAATATGGCGCCTTAATTTCTAAGACAAATTACCGCATTTGATATTGAGAAAGTTCTATCGAAAATTAAAAATTATTTCGTACAAAAAGCCTAAATTATCGATCGGTTTTGGGACAATTTTGTCCTTGGTCTTTTTTAACATTTACACTAGCCGATAATAAACCGATTTTTAACTACTCAGCAGTAGTTTCAAAATGAGTCTAAAGTTCTACTTCATTGTTCGCCCATAACAGATTATGCGTGGCCACAGAGTAATCAGTAGTAGTAAAGTGTTGCCCCTAAAACTATTAATTTTATGAAAAATGAAACATGTTCTTCTCTCTGTATCTCTTCTCTTTTTAAATAGGCTCTGGTGTTCGATATATAAAATTATCTTCTGAAATCCAGAGATAACAGAGTAAGATTATAAAGAAAATACGAAACTTTGCATTAAAATTTCCTTTAAGATGTTGGTCTACGTGGCGGCCTAAAAAACGGCCTTCAATTAGAGTCATAAGACTCCGTTTTGAACTCCTTTAAGATGTACGACTACTCACATAGTTTTTCAATTGACTTACTAGTTCCAAAAATATTAAAAAAGCTGTGATGAAAAACAAAAACGATTTTTATTTAAAATTTAGAAATTTTCTAAAAATTATTTAAAATAAAGCAAAATAAAAATCTTTTACTTTTTTCTATAATCATATAGCTTTATGAGTTACAAACAAAATGAGTTACATTTTATTGAATTTGTTTCCACTTAAGGAGTGTAAAGGCTTGTTTAGCTGAACGTTGTTGAAAAAGTCCGGCGACGTCCGTTGACGTTAAAACGTTTGTGTAGTTATAGAACATTTAAAAATGTGTCAAATGCTTTTCATATAAGAAAACAAATAAAAAAAAAATTTACAAAAAACTGTATCGCACTTTTTGTTCTAGTGTTTAATTATTAAATATTGTTGTTTTTTGTTATTTTTTGATTTAAATTTTCGTTCATACGCGCTTCACTTTTTTTTTTCAATAAAAAACTACTCTGTCTCAGCTGTGCATAAACTTCAAGTAAAAACGTTGCTGAATTCTATTTTATACAAAACTTGCCGTACCGTCAACGTGACATTTGTTTTCGATAAGCACTTTCATTACTTTTCATATAACAAAACGGATCAGCGGGTAACGAAATCTTAATTCTAGCTTAATTCGGTTAATTCTAGCTTAATTGCCATATGCGTACAACAGTCAAACACGTCAAAGCAACACTAGCGAACTCATATGGCAACATTTGTTTCTAACAAAATGGTAACTTTTGCTGTGGGTTAGATTGACTTAATTGTAAATAAAATCAAAAGTTGCTTAAAGATTTTTAAAAATAGGACTCATTTTTCTTGCAACTTATAAGGGTATATTTTTAAATAAAAAACTTACAAAATTTTTGTTTGTGTTAGTTTTAAATCATTTTTTAAAAATTAAAAATATTTTAATTTTGCCCAAGAAACGTAATTTTTCTTTACAACTTTTACGACATTTCGAAAACTACTGAGAAGATTTAAAAATGATTAAAGTACGTTTTGAAGGAAATTTTGTTGTGGAATTTCGAATTTCCTTTTTTAATTAATAGAACTAGCGTGTGCAGGTAATGTTCAGTTATGGAGCAGAGCTCAGTTGTTAGAGTAAATTAAATATTAAAAAAAAGTGCAGATTTGAAATCAGCATTTCAAAATACTTTGGAAATAGTTTTCAGTTTTACTAATTCAAAAGTTGACTTGAATTTGTAAACTTGAAGAGCTATGGTCACATTACACAAACATTTGTCGACCACTATTTTATTTACATACTCGTACATTTTCAATCTTCCATTAAAAGACAACATACTTGCCCGATCATTTTAGTATTAATTACGAGTGTCGCTGTCGTAGTCGAATTTACGACAAGCTAATGTAAATGATATGGCCGGCGTTGCCACATATCACTGTTTTCCTCACGACAACGACACTCATAATCAGCCCTATTATTTGAATTGATTTTATGTAATACAAGTCACGTTAGACTATAAAAATATTTACCAAAAATTTGTGGTTACACTTATTTCAACAAATATTTGTGTACTGTAGCCATAGCTTAAGGCATTCACTTCGTATTTAATTTAACTTGTTAAAAATCTATGACTTTTTATTTTTTTTTCTAAATTTCTTTTTCTTACAGCTATGCCTGCCCAGCGTTTTAGTGAATTTGCCGGAACAGCAGGTATTGCTCAATGTTTCGGTGATCCGCCCCTGCCTTCAGCACTGCCACTGCCTGGAGCGGATGATGATCTCTTCAGTCCGACTACTATTAATGGTGATTTGAGTCCCAGTTGTTGTCAGGCCGATTTAAGTCCCACATTTGATAAGCCGTATGTGGGTGAAATGGAAAAAACAATTGAGGGCTCACGTTTCATTGCCCAACATATGAAAAACAAAGATAAATTTGAAAGTGTAAGTTAAAACAAACAAACAAACAATGAAAATTAAATTTACAAAAGTTAATCAATTGCAATTTCAATTCCAATTGCAATTACTTTTATGCTTTTCAGCTTAAACAAATTATAATTTTCCGCATGTAGCACAATTGTCCTAAATTCATTAGCATTTTATTCCAATAATCACTGTAGCATAAATTATGCTGGTTGCAGCTAAACCAGCCACTATAAAATGAACTCTTTTTTTCTAGTTTGTTTTCGTACCAGTGCATTTAAAATGAGCATTATGTTTTGCCATTTATAAAATGCAGTTAGTGCAGGAGTAAAGCTTTAAAGCAGGCCTGCAGCAACTGTCTGACACAATGATAAAATCACTGTTGTTTCTTTAAATGGTTTTTTATAATAAAATAAAAACAAATTATTGAAAAAGAGAATATACAGACACGCAACGCACTTAGTAAAGCATGTCTCATTAAGAGTGCACTTTTTCATTTTCAATTAAAATCAAGTACTTTTTAAAAAAAAAACGGGATATTTAATAGGTTTGTAAATAAGACATGTGCCGTTTAAGTAAGACATTTGCCAATTTTTTCAATGTGTAATGCAGCAAAACGAAATCATATGGCAATTTTTTTTTTTTATCATTTTTTCTGATGAAGCGCTTTTCCCTTTGTGAATACTTGGATCTCAGAAAATCCTCATGTAATTCATGAGAACAAGAGAACCGTTTAGTGCGTATTTTGGTCAGCCCTAATTTCTTAAAGATGAGGCCGGCATTCGTTACAGGAATGCTCAATAGAGTTCTTGTTTCCTCAACAGCTTGATAGCTCTACCTGTAACAAACAATCAATTTATTGCTGCCTTAAATAAAACAGTACACTCTTAGTGGAACTTCCTTTATAAATACAGCAGTGCAATTCACTATTCAATTTTAATTAAAAAAAATTTTGGTTAACAACTTTTAAACCTAAAATTAAAAAAACTTGTGATTCAGTAAAATTTTTAACTGTCAGCTGTGTCAGAATTTTGTGCGATATTTACTAACTGCAAAATAAAAGTGAATGACTCTTAAATAAATAAGCCATTTTTGGTTGTTGTCCATGGTACTTATATCAGTGGTGAATTTTTAATTCCTAAAGCTAACCAAAAATTACCGAATTACATTCGTTATTTGCAAAACAGAAAAATATGGAATTAAAAATAACAGCATGTAAGTGGAACCTTTAAAAGTTGCTGAATCGTACTATAGAGAAAGAAAGAGAAAGAGAGAGTGAGTGTGTTAAGCTAATAGTGTTTTTACACTAGAGCACATTTAACATCTACCATCTATTCGGCGAGATGACAACATCTTCCCATATAAAATGCATGTAGAAAAAATCAACATCTTCCAACATCTTTACATCTTTCATTTTGTTTCACTCAACATCTTTCGATAATTTTCGTGCCATCACTAGAAAAATGGCAATATTTTCGATTTTAGTGGCATCACTTATAAAGTAACATTTATTTATACATACATAACATAAGTATGTACACATATTAAACAAAATAAAAATTCAAATTTTGAAGCCTAATGGATTTGATCTTGCAAAGCAACAATAATGAATGATTTTTCTAAATTTATTTTGAGATATTTTTTGTTTTCGAAAATTATGCGTCTTCTTTTCTTTTATTTTTCGACAGTTTAGTTGATGGTAGATGTTAGATGTTGGTAATGTAAAAAGCATTTCATCATTTTCAACATCTTTCACGCGTTCCTCTGAGATGTGGTGTAGTGTAAAAACCCTATAAAAGTATAGAGTAGGCAGACATTCTGTTGGGCGGGTTCAGTTAGATTTCTTATGGCAATTTGCCAGAGTTATAGTTAAGCTATAACATGTCTTAATAGCTATTTTGGCAACTAATATTCTTAAAACCTGTGCAACACACACACTGGCACTTTTTTTTTATTTTATATATTTTTTTAATAAAATACAAAATTACAGTTTGTTGTTGCTCAGCATTTTTATTTTTTATTTTTTTTTTTGTAAAAGTGTTATTTTCTCTAATCAAGGCATAAAAATGAAAAATTCCAATGAAGCATAAAATCAAAGTGCTTTCAATATCAACACCATTTTAACACTGACTGCCAATTTTTTTCTATATGCCACTGCATCACCCTCACTCTCACCACTAACAACTAACATTTTCAACATTTGCCATCATCTTTGTGAGTTGGATGTTAGTGTACCACCACCACTATAACATAATGCATTGCACTGAACTCGACTGCACTAATCATTAGCCAGGAAAGTAATATTTGCTGTACCTTGCAACATTGAAATCAGCTGCGGTGGCATTAGTAGCATCCTAAATTCAATTCAATTCAATTCGTTTCAATACCTTATAATATAGACATTTAAAATCAATGCAAACACACGTAGTATATCTTGCACACACACACACATACACGCTCTCTTCTTACATACCAGTTCTTACATTCGGTTCTTCAGTCAGTTATTGAGTGCCTTAGAATTTGCTTGCAGAAATGATAGATTACATGAAGTAGAGGGCGGGTCTTGGGGAGGCTGTATGTGGTAAATCTCATTAAAATCAAATTTAATGTAAACTTTTAACGATTTGCCTTTTTTGCCATTTTATTTTTCAAGTGTTTTTTTTTTTTTTAATGCCAAAGTTTGAGTTTTTTTATGAGACTAAATTGAATTGATTATCAGCACAAATCAAAATGCAAAAAAATAATAATAAAAAAAAAAATAAAAGTCATGTTTATTTATACATTTGCCCTGTGCTAATTCTCATCAACTAAAATTCTGTTAATTTAATTTTTCCATTTCTCTTTACACTGTGACCTTAGAATTTGCAACATTTTCCCAAAAATGTATTTAATTTGTTTCGCTTGTGTTTTTAAAGGTGGAGGAGGATTGGAAGTATGTGGCCATGGTATTGGATCGTTTGTTCCTTTGGATATTTACCATATCTTGTGTGGTGGGCACTGCCTGGATTATATTGCAGGCACCTAGTTTATATGATCAATCGCAGCCTATCGACATTTTATATTCGAAAATTGCCAAAAAGAAATTCGAACTATTAAAAATGGGTAGCGATACAAGCTTATAGCGTCCACTTGGGTTCGCAGAGGGCTGGTGGAATATTATCACCAGAACTTTGCGAACCCTGTTTGCCGCACGCGATGATGATCGTGGATAATATCCAACTGTCATTGTGGAGGTGAACTCGTATTCAGTAGCAAATAAAACATTTAATTTGGATACAGGAGAGCAAGTGATCAAAATAGAATTTGATAGTGAAGAATAACAAATACACAAACACATACATACACTTAACGCCCCTTACTCCCCCCTCCCCTAAAAAAAACAAAAAATACACACAAAACTGTAGTTGTAAACTTGTCAAAAAAAAGATCATTATGATACTAAGTAAGTCAGTAAGTAAGTAAATAAAATAAAAACCACAAAAAAGTAAAAACACGAGCGTCATAAAACAACTAAAATGAAAAGTGTGCCCCCCCCAACAAAAAGCTTTTAAGCAAAAACGAGATTAACAAATAAAAAAAGAAAAAACTAAAAACAGTGCTAACGTTAACGTAAACGTAAAGTTAAATGTTAAAGAAAAACTTACAAGCAAACAAAAAAAAACGAACAAATACAAAGCCATCCAGGTATGATTAAAAAAAAGTATTAACAAAAATAAATAAAAAAAAAAAATCTCAAGTAGGAAAACAATTTTATTAATAAAACAATTGTAGCTAAACAACAACCACACAGAACATCAAAAAAAAACCGCAACAACAACAGCAACATAAATTTTCTACTGGTGAAGCAACTTACTATCAAAAACACACATTTATACAGTCCTACACAAACACAAACAAACAACATAGTCAATAAGTGAATAACGAAAACAAAAAATTTCTTAATTTAAAAAAAGAAACCAAAACATTTAAACACAAAATTATACTCGCAAAATTTAAAAACAAAAATAACAAGTGAAAGAACAACATACCAACAATTTAGCACTCCTAATTGATAAGTTCCAACAAAAAGCAAAAACAAAAATAAAAATTAAAAAAAAAAACTATAAAGTAAGATTTCACTTAAAAGTTAAATTTTATTTAAAAAACTTCTTTAATTTTTATTCTTTTTAATTTAATTTTAATAAAAACCTTTTTTTAACAAAATTTAAACATAAAAATAAGTTCCTTTAGCAAAAACTTAACAAAACTAGAGAACATTTTGCTCTTAAGCAAACTTGATCGAGAGAAAACAAAATCAATTAAAATTAAAAAGCAAATTGTAACACAGTTAACCGTAAACACACTCTCTACTTTCTCTCTCATACACACACTTATACACCCCACACACTTCCAAACATATGCAATAAATTAGTTAATTATGTGAATTAATAAAATCCTGAATTAAAATTAAATCAAATTAAAGCACAGCAACGAATCTTTTAGATACAAAAAAAAAAAACAAAACAAAACAAAAAAATCGAAACAATTTTTGCCAACTGTCGATCAAGTTCTCTTAAACAGCGAATTGAAAAAGAAAATTAAAAAATAAACTCACTTACTTACACTCAAACTTCAAGAATAAAAAATCAATATCATTTTTTAGCAAAATTTTATTCCTTTTTTTTTTTTGACAGAAAGTTCAAAAGTCATTAATGCCTTTCAAATGGCATTAGTGTCACAATTGCTTAAGAGTCTTGTCATATCTTTTTGCTTCACTTTTTTTTTAATTTCTGTTTTTGATTGTTGTTATTCCTTTGCAATTTGATTATGATTTTCAAAGATTCAACATTAAAAACTCATTTATATTGAAAGTTTTGTTCTATATTTTTTTGTGTTTAAAGCGAACTAAAAAACAAAAAAAAGTTATTGCAAAACAAAATTTATTGGGTGTGTCCCAACATAAAAAAGAAGTGTGTGTCCAATATGCCGTTTGGGAGTAAAGAACTGTGACGCAAAAAATAAATCAATTCAAATTTAAGCTTTATTAACTTTTTGCTTATAAAACAAATTATAGATTGTGGACTATAAAAACTCTAGAGCTGATCGTTTAGTGCTGTGCAATTACAAAAATAAAAATAACAATAAAAAAACTCACTTAAATGTAATTTCAATGTCTCTGTCATTGTTATGTCTGTAGGATATGATGCTGGACGAGCCCCAAAATAAATGATCTGATTCCAGTTGACCTTATGTCATGTCAATTTCATGCTTATGTCATAGCAATATCATGTTCATGTCAATATGTCTTGAAAATGTCATGTCATTATTAAGTCAGTGTCATGTCAAGGCTTTGCTAATTTTATCTTGTCAATTTAATACTCATAGCAATGACATGTCCATGCCATGACAATATCATGCCCATGTCATATTAATGTCATGTAAATGACATGTCATTGTCATGTTCATGTCATAGCATTATAATATTCATATAATCACAACCTCAATGTCATGTCAATGTTCTTCTTACCCATCATGTAAGCTTCATGTCATTGTCAAGCTAGTGTCATGTCAAGATTTTGCCAATTTTATCTCGATGTCCTGCATAGCAATGTTGTGTCCATATCACATCCAAGTTATGTTCATGTCATAGCAATGCCATGTCCATATAATCTCAACCTCAATGTCATGTCCATGTTCTTGATACTCACCATCTAAACTTCATATCATTATCGAATCCATGTCATGCCCAAGTCATGTCACTTCCATATTCATATCATGTCAATGTCCAATGTTGAATGTCACTTGTCATGTAAACTTCATATTACTGTCAGTAAATATCCTTGTCATGCATACTTCTTGTGTTACAACAAAATGTCCATGTCATTTTGATGTCCTTGTCGCTAGTTGTTTAGTAACCGTTATGCCAATATCATGTCGATGGTATATCAATGTCATGTTAATGTACTCTCCGCGTCACGTTAATACTTCAAATACTTGAATCTATTGATTCCTTAATTGTTTTTTTTAACAAGTTTTTTATAAAAGAGATTTCTAAAATAAAAATTCAGATTTAAAACAGAAATTAACTTTAAAGCACATTAAAATAGCAATCAAAAGAAAGAAGGAAAAAAATCATTTTAAAATATTCATCAATTTGTTAACAAAATAAGAACGAACCGTCATGTCATGACTGCACACAATGAAAAAGTTTTGTAAATTTTCTGCATACAAAAACATGCAGGGCTCGTTACTTTTATGTGTGTACTATTTATATGCCTCTGTGTGTAAAAGTACATTAAAACACTGTGTTCAAGTGTATGCGACAGCATACTCAACTGCGTAAGGGTGTGTGAAAAAATTCATGCACTACAAGCACAAACAATTGTTCAAAAGTATAATAAAGTTTATTTTTACATGTTTCAACACACACACACACACATACTCAAATACAGCCATATTCTCTTAATTTCTATATGTATGTGTGTTGGTATTTTTTTATTCAAGTTTTGCTGCCAGTAGTTTATAATTTATAAAAATGTAAACGTATTTTATAGAGAAAAGAAAAATAAAATCCTGTCCACATTTAATGAAAATAATTTTTTTTAAAAGTCATTATCATGATGATAATTAAATTTCATAAAAGAGTTTAGATGAGTTGTGTATACTCTAGTAGTTAGTTTCCAAATGTTTTTGGTTGTTTTATGGCTTCCTGTTGTTGTTGACTCTTTCTTTTTTTTTCTTTTTTTGCTGCTAAAATACTAAGTGTGAAAATTTCAAGTGGCAAAACTTTAATTAAAAATTCCAAATCGTTTTTGTGTATTACACTCTCTCTGCTTCTATTATAATTGTTTTTTTTTTATTCCTTCAGCATTATTATTCCTACAATTTCAGTAAAAATTAATTAAAATAGTTTGACTTTTTCTGCAAAGGGTCGGTCCTCTTTTCCACACAACGACCATACAAAGAACAAAAACAAAGAAGCTAAAACAAGAAAGAAGGTGGCCAACAATGACACTCTATTAAATATTTCCTATAACACTTGCTGGTATATTTAAAAGTTTGCCTTCTTCATAAACAATTAAAATGCAGTGAACGAGAGTTTGTTTGCCAGCTGCCTGACAAGATGCAACAAATATAAATGTTAATTTATTTATTGCATTTCATTTGTTTTTTTTTTTTTATATTGTTTTTCAATGTACTTAATGTGACCGTAATATGTGGTCATGAAACTTTACTCGTATGTTTCTATGTGTGCTACTTTGCTGTGGTAACTGTAGCGTATGACTTTTATTAAGTGAAGTTAAAATTAATACTTTAAACACGGCAGGCTACAGCCTACGCAATTTTAAATGCCATTGGCTGCAAGTGACGTCATCTAGGCAGCTGTATAAATATTTTAAAAGCACATCAAATAAAAGAAATTTACTTTTCCAAAAGGTAAAAAATGTTAAAACAAATCAATTGTTTTATTTAAAAATAAATTTTAATTTTCTGATATTATTTTGTGTTAAATAAAATTTGTTTTAGTTTTTTTTTATTTAGTTTTTATTATACTGGCAGCTCTAAGTAATTTTTTTTTGTCGCTTATGAAAATAGAAATTAGAATTTCTATAATACAGCGGTTACGATAGTCGTATAGCCATGTAGCTGTGAAATTGTTAAAATAAATTGTTTTCATGTAAACTGCGCATAAAATTTAATTTTGATAGTTTGTGGCTTGTAGGCTGCTGGGTTTAACGTGTTTAATACTCAAATCTTACGCCTGCATAACTTATAAATTACTTTATTACGTTTACTTACCGTTTTTCATACGCTTTTTATATTTTCTTTTTAATTTCTTAATTAAAAAAATAATTTATTTAAAAAGAGTTTTATTTAAAATAATTTTATTAAAAAAAATTAAAAAATACATTTATTTAAAATTTTTTTTTCAATTTTGTTAAAAAAAAAATTTTTTTTAAATTAATCATTAAGAAAATTTATTAAAATTTAAAAAAAATTTTAATAATTTATTATTCAATAAATTTTTTTAATAAATTTTTTTTTAAAATAATTATTTTAAAATAATATAATTTTTTAAATTAAGTTTTTTTAAATAAAATAAAAAAAAATATTAACAAAAATTTTTTTTAATTTTACTTAAAAAAATTTTAATTATTTTTTAAAATTTTATTTTATTAAATAAAAGTTTATTTAAATTAATAGAAAAATTTTATTTAAAACAAATTTTATTTAAAAAAAAACTTTTTTTAAATTTATTTAAAAATTTCATTAATTTTTTTTTTAATAAAATTTTATTTAAAATTTTTTTTTTTTAAAGTTCTTTCACAAAATTTTATTTAAAAAAAATTTATATAAAAATTTCATTAAAAAAATATATTGAAAAAAAATTAATTTAAAAAATCTAATTTAATTTTTTTAATAAAATTTTATTTAAAAGTTTTTTAATTTAATTTTTTTAAATAAAAGTTTATTTAAAATTTTTTTTTATTTATTTTCTCATTTAAAAAAATTTTATTGAAAAACAAAATTTATTTTATTTTGTGTTTTGTTTCTTAATACTAGAAATTTAATATTTTTAAAATATTTATTAGTTAGTTTTATTTGACCTTTTTCTTTTAAATAATATGACTATTTTATTAAGCTTAAGATTTTTTTTTCAAAAACTTTATTTTTATATCGATATTTATAATTATATTCTGAAGAAGCTACACAAACTGGAGCGAAATATCGATATAAAAATAAATTTTTTAAAAATAATTGAGGTCTTATTTTTTAAAAATTAATAAAATAGTCATATTATTTTTAAAATAGAAATGTCTAGTATAAAATATGAAATGAAATTGTAACAAAAGCAAATAAAATGTAATATGAAAAAAATTTATTATTAAATCATAAAACTGAATGAATAAATAAAAAAAAAATTAAAACAAAACAAATAAGTAATTAAATTACCTTTTAAGTGTAAATGCAAAAGTAAAGTGGACAAAAAGTTAACATTTTTTTAATAAAAAAAATTAGATTTTAAATAAAATATTAAAGAGACATAAATTTAAATAAAAATAGAATTGTATAAAAAAATAATACAAAAAAAAAAAACATTCAAGCTCACTTAATGAAACTAAAAAAAATACAAAATAAAATTTGATAAGCAAAATAAAATTAACAAAACAAATACACAACAAATTTCATTAAAATTCTATAAGAAAATTTGTTTTTCTCTTTAGGAAAATAAAAAAAATTATTTAAAAATTGGTGTTAAATAACAAGAACTACTAAAATTGAGCTTAAAAACTGATGAAAATAACTGAAAATCATAAACAAAAAAAAATTTACACCAGCAAGTCATAAGAAAAAAAAGAACAACTTTTTTAAAACAGGAATTGTTGCTAAGAAAATAAAATAAATTCCAACAGTCTACACAATTTTTTAATTAATAAATTTAAGCAAAGGCTGAAGTAGTAACAAAACAAAAATAAAAATTATTTAAAAAAAGTAATAATTTACTAAGAAAACTTCAAAACAATTGTATAGAAATAAATAAAAAAAATTTCACTTAACAAAAAAAAAAAAAAAAAAAAGCAAAACAAAATGCGCAAAAAAAATGCAAAATTACATGTAAATATAATTATTTCAGATATAAATCTTAGTTTAATTAATAAAAATTATTATTAAAAAAAAACTTAATTTAAACACTAAAAATATAATAAAATTAACAAACTAAACGATTTCAGTTGGAGCTTCTTAGATTTATTTGTTTGTTTTCAAGTTTTATTGGTTTTTTAACTTTAGACAATCAGCGGAAATAATAAAATAAAACAAACCCAAAGGCATAGCAAGTATATTAAACCAAAAAAACATTAAAAATATTTAAAAAAAAAATAATTATTCTATTGAAAATAAAAAAACACGTATTAAAAAAATACATTTTTTGAGTTTTCGTTAAACAACACTTTTTTTTCTACACCCAAAAACAAAAAAAATTAATGGTTTATTTTCGGGAAATCATTACGCTACTTAAAGAATATTAACAAAAATTTAGCAAAAAAAAAAAGTCTTGTGTTTTTATTTTAAGCATTTACTAACCCTAAAATAACTTATTAAATGTAAAAGTTAAAAAACACTTACACTAATACACACATTCACAAAGAAAAAAAAAACAATTAAAAAAACTTTACAATAAATATGCTCTCATTGGTTGTGTTTTTAGATAAATAAAAAAAAGAAAATGTTAAAACAAAAGCAAAGAAGTTTAATTTCAAATAATTTATAATAAAATTCTTCCAAGGGTTTCTGTTTTCTAAAAAACAAAAAATAAAATAAAAGCAAACACTTACCCATTTACACTTTAAACTTATTTAATAAGAAACTAAACATTTTTGCTCTTATCCAAAAGAAATTTATGTAAAACTTATGAAAAAATTTTGAAAACGTTAAGTCAAAGTTAATTTTTTGGATAAGAGGGTTTGTTTCTACACTGAGCAAACAACTTCGGTTGTAGAAGCGAATTTTTTTACCAACAAAAAACTTTAGTGTTTTAGCCAAAAAGATACTAAATGCTGGATAAAGTCGACTTGCATTTGAACTCAATAATTTTATTATTGAGTTTGCTGAAGCGATATATTCCACAGTTAACGAAATGACAGCAAAAACTATGATTTTTGCTAAAAAAAATATTTAAGGATTTTGAAGTTGTAGTCCTTTATAATGATATAATAAAAGATAAGGTTTTTCCTTACATTGCCACAGATATATTAAGCAGAACAAAATATCAGACTGCTACAGCCTACAACTACAAAGTTTGATTACAAGCACTGAATTTTTGGCCTGGTATTAAATGCAGTTATCATAGCTGAAGGTTTGAAAAATATTTCACACATTTTTTTTAAATCAACAATTTAATCATAATTTGCTTTTTTTTTTAATTGCGAAATAACAATTTTTTATTTTTCTTTAAATAAAACAAAAAACAGAAGAACTACAAAAATATACTGCCAGTTTGTGTATAAGCGAACGAAAGCTTTTTTCATGCATTTGCATGGAAAACATAAACAAACTTTTTTTTGAGTCCAACTTAAATTGGAGCGATAAGCAGAGCGTTATATTAAAGCGTCATACCTTAGTAGTGTTAATCATTTTGCTTAACAAAAACCATTAAGGACAAACAAAAGTTAAAAACGCCAAATTGAAAAGAACTCGCTGACATGTCATTGCTGGTCAATAATAAAAAAACAATTGTTTTGCAGCCAACTTCACTACAAAACGCGCTCTCAAATTTGGATTTTCCAATTTTCTGACCATTGACAGCGCCCCATTTCGGTATGCTTCATACATTCATAGTAGAATTATACAGCAAATAAGGCAGCTTATCATTTTTGGTTCTCCATCGTTTTGCCTTCGAAGCTGTTAAAATTCGTTTACATTTCGTGGGCACCATGGTTTTTATGCTCAAAATACATAGGGTGTGATTGTAGGACTGGATCTTTCGATAAGGTTGTTTTTGTAATTCAGTGTTTGTTGTACTAAATACCTTACCGTCTATGGTTCTACCATGATTCATACATTTTGTATGGGCATGAAAATTTTTAACAGATAAAAACGGTTGCCGCGCCAATTTAATTATAACTGTTAGACCAACACCACACACAGAAATTTTAGTTGGGAAATTCTTGATTTTGTAGGAGAGAGAGGACAGAAGAATGGAAAGGGTTACAAACTTGCTCGTACTCTGTAATTCCCTTTTGCTTTCTCTTCGTATCTTATATAAAGATGAAAAAAAAGAATGAATGATTGAGTGAATAAGAATGCTAAAACTGCCCAAACAAAAAATTTGTGTGTACACAAAAAGACAATTTTAAAAGAGAATTGCGAAAGAATTGCCCAACTAAACTTGTCGTATGTGGTTCTGGTGTTACATTAGTTAGTATTATCGAGTCCTGACAAGACCCAAAATATTCTCCATATTTTTTTTTTGTTTTCTAGACGAATACTCCAAAAAAGCTATTGTGTGCTTATACAGAAATAGGCTCTAAAAAACGCCACAAATTGTGTTTAATTGTAATATAAATTAGCATTAAATTATTATTAAAAAAAAATAATAAAATATTTTGTAAATTTAGTAAAAAAAAAATTTTATTAAAAAAAAAGAATTCAATAAAAAAAACAATATTATGAAGAAAAAATTAAAATTAAAGTTAATTAAAATATAAAATAAAAAAAGTACTGCCACAAAAAGACAAGGAAACCAAAAAGAAAAAAAAAGAAATAAACAAAAATCAAATCTAATTAACAAAAAATTTAAAAATACAACAAAAACTAACACACACGCACACACAAACATTTCACCACAGCACTTTTTGTCATTTCACAATAAAAACAACAACAGCAAATGCAATAACAAGCTTAAAAAAACCATCAATTATGAAAATGCTGTAAACAAATGGGTTACGAAGTTAACATTGTGGGTAAGTTTGTTAGGAAGATTAAAAACAAAAGGCCATAATTTCTTCACACAACTTCACTCACACACACTTCCACACTTCACTCACCTCCTCTCATTGCCATTTGTTAAATTCTCCATCTCCTTATGGCTTTTTTTATATTTTTGTTTTAATTAGAAAAAAAAGTGAACGTTTCTGTATAAAAATTAAAAAAAAATTATATAAAAAATTTTTATTTGATTTCCTTAATAATTAAATAAAAAAAGGGTAATTTTTAAGCCCAGTAGAGCTTTAAACCATAAAAAATAGGAAAAAAAATTAATTTTTAATTTCAATTAATTAATATTTAAAAAAATAGCAGAATTAGAATCAATAGCCTGTTCAGCGATGTCACGAGAAAACCTAATCGTACTTAAACGAACGAAAGCAAAGCACACAATGTACGAAAATTTGTTTTTGTTTTCAATACAAATGTGCTTTGCTTTCGTTCCTTTAGGTTTTCTTGTGACATCACTGAACAGGCCATAAATGCGCAAACTAAGCCACTGCACTACTCTCACGTAACTAATTCTTAGAATTCATTGAGAATACAAAGACTATCTTCGCTGATTTGTGGACATTATAAGACGCTTGTAGATAATGAACGAAAAAAGTCGAACAGTATATGTTCGGCTGTCTCTTAGTTTTCGTCGAGGTATTTTCAGCTGATACTCATGCCTTTGCTAAGTGTGTTAATGTGTTAATACTGTGCAATACCCAGTCATGAATTGCTTGAAAATGCGAATTGCTAACCAGGTTAGGCCTACGTGTTTCCGGTCAATATTGTTTCGATTTATTTTCCAGCCACGACCATAATCTGAGCTTAATAAAAATTCTAGAAAGTTAACAGAAAAACTTTGAACAAATATAACTACTAACTTCACTTTTTCTTGCCAGTTCGTCTGTCTTCATATTGCCTACACATCCGTTATGACTGTTATTAGATGCTAATGTGTTCGGAAGTGTTAGGCTATCCCAGCTCAGTTTCGATGACTATGATTTTTGGCTATTAATTGTATGAAAACTTCGAAATGTTACATCTTTTTTTAGGTGATCTGACAAACACACAGACAGCAACTAGATTGAAGTATTGTAGCTTGATAGTACAGGCTAGATGATATGAGAAGACCAATTGGTGTATAACAAAGCTTTACAATTTTACTGAAACTTTTTCTTATTCTGAGGATCCCTCAGATTCCTGGCACTGATAGATCACTGCTTAATTGAGGCAAATATTTATAACAAGTATATTTTGCTGTGTAGAAAAAGTGCATGAAAAATGATTTTCCCTGGCATTTTGAAGAAGAAGCAGGTTTGCTGGAATAGCTCGATAAAGCTGAGTCTGCGAGAGGGAAGGGAAAACTGGTTTATCTGAGCTTCAGAAGAGATTTAATAAAATTCAAATTGGTCTGTAATCTGAAACCTTTACCAACTAACCCTAAACAAGTTTAATTGAAAATCAAAATGCAAACAACTTCAGTTATGACGATAGATCCTGACCTGCCACTAATATCAGCTGAAACCTGTTTTTTTAATGCTAGTCTCTTTAAAAGTGTAATACCGCCCTGCTGAGACTAATATTTAAGGCTTTTGCAATAATTTCATGCCATGTTTAAGACTCAAAATAATATTACCTGCCTTTTTATAAGAATACATTTTACATTCCCTTGGTTTTTTTGTTATGCGGCACACTAAAATTCAATACAAATTAAATGCTAAAGTCCGGTAATGTGGAAAATTAAGGTTTTATTTTTTTTTAATAATTCATCAATCAATAAAACCGGATGGCTGTTTATATGCCCTAAAATTACATTTAACTGGAGTGTGTATGGAACGCATTAAAAACAATTTTTTTAGGCAGGTCAACTAATAAATACTAGGTTAACAGGTCGCCCGAAGAAATAAAAACAAGAGCTGGGCTCACTTGGGTCCTCTGAACTAATAAATACTAAAATTATATTAAAAAAATTTTTAATATTTTTTTTGTTAAAGCAGAAACGTTTACAAAAATTGTAAATACTGTGTCAAAGGTTTAGCGTTATTTATTCTAAATGTTTAAAAAAAAAAAAAAAAGATAAAAAAAAATATTGAACAAAAAATTATGTAATTAATGTAGCTATAAAATTGTATTGTATATTAATTAATAATTAATTCATTTACTTACATCTCAATATTGAAAACAAAAAGAAAATAACACAAATTTATTTAGTTGTATTTCTAAAATTTAATTTCTTTAAATTTCAATTAAAGTCTGCACAGTTTTTGTTTTAAACGTTTATGAAAATACACAGCCAAAAGTAGTGCTTACCTAGAAGCAATTTTATAAGGGCTGCAACGATAGAGAATCACTTACAAAAGACATAATTTTTGTACGCCATGAGCCAGGTAGAAGCAATAGCTTTTTAGTCCAAATTAGTTACTACTAGTTTTAGTAAGATGGTACATAAATCGTGCTAAAATTATCTCTAACTCATTTTTTTCTAAAGTGGACTTATATCACTTGCAAAAATAACGGCTAATTTTATACATTCTATGATGATTTATATTGATATTTTTTCTAAAGAAAAGAAACCTGCATCTCTATTCTTGTTTACTTTTGTACGACATCAAATGCAATGATTTTAAACAAAAATTATTCGATCAAAATGACTCGATACTAAAAGCTGTTGTGATAGAATTTTGTAATTTTAAAACAGCCAAAAAAAATTTTTAAGAACCTTTTTTTAGTAAATTCATAATCAGCAGTTTTTCAAGTTCCATAAAGAATTTTTTTTTTTTGAATATTGTTACATCTTCTCAGAGTTTTGAAATGACTTAATTTTATTGTCTATAATTTTTTTAATTTAAAACTAGTGGGCCATAATCATAGTCATAAAAAAGTAGATTTTTATTTAGAGCTGACGTTTGTGCATTAGAATTTTATAAACTTAAAGTCGTTTTTAAAAAAATACTGCCTTTAATGTGACTAAGATTATTGAGGAAAATATTTTTTTTTTAAATTAAGAAATTCTTGATATTTAAAAATTCATAAAAAAATAGAAAGCAACCAATACTAACTGGTTTTATTAATTAATCTTAAAATTGCAAGTAATTAAAATAAATTCTACAATAAAATGCACATACTATTATTAAGCAGTGACAGCTGACAAATAAAAAATCTCACAGAAGTCCGGCTATACGAGACCGATTCTAAGGCTGGGATATGACAAAATGTGTGTGCTGAGGCTTTGACCTACTAACTATATAGTGGGCTTTAACTAATGCCAATATTTTCTATTTTAAACTCTAAGCCAGCCCTGTTAAGAGTTTTAATTAAAGTATTTTAAAAAAAAGAAAAAAAACTGTGAATTCTTTAAAAACTGCAGCCGTTTTATTTTTAAAGAGGTGTAAGTGAATTTTGTTTTAAATTAAATTTAATCAAAATGTTAAAAATATTAAAATTTTAACAGAACTTTTACAGACAAATTTTATAAATAATTTGATTTTGGTTTTAAAATTTTTTTTAATCAAATGGACTTATACCACTTTTAAAGAAAACGGCTTATTTCTTAAAAATATTTAGTTTTTTTTATTAAAATTTAATTTTTTTTTAACAAAAAATTTTTCTTTAATTTTAAAACAAAAATTTTTATTGACGAAGAAAATTTTTTAATTTAATATAAATTATTATTAAACAGTTTAAAGTTTTAAAATTAAAAAAAAAAAAAGCAAAAAATTTTAAATTTGAAAATTTTCGACAGAGAAAATGAAAATGAATCGTTATTGGACAAAGCAACCTGTGTACGTTCAAACGAAACATTGATGCTTTGGCTTTATACGTATACCACAACTAATTCTTTTTGCTGCCCCTATGAATTCTCATACTTTTTTTCAATTTTTAATGAAACCTTACATTCATTAAAATTAAATTTAAAGCAAAAGCTTCATTTCAAAACTCTTTCCATTTTAGTTCATCAAAAATTGTTTAACAAAATACCCCATAGCAGTCACAATTTGTATAAACAAAAATTAAAAACTATTAAAAAAAAACAATGAATAATTATGAATTTATTTCATTAAAGTTTAATGTACCATTTAAAAAACAACGAAGTTTATTATAATAAAAACATTTTAATATTAATATTAAACAAAACAAAAAAGATAAACAAAACCAAACAAATAATATTTAAAAAAATTAAAATATTTTTATCATTTTTTTTTTATTTAAAAGCATTTTTATAACTTTAATTTTTCTTAAATTTTTTTATATGTTTTAACTAGAAATCACCAGCAAAAAAACCAAAAAAAAAATTATAACACTTAAAAGAAAACAAGAAGCAGCATAAAGCTTGATTTAGAGCAAAAAAATAAAATTTATAAAAAAAAATCAAAAGTCTTCCAAATAAAAGGTCGTCTTTTCGTAGAATTTAAATAAATAAACCCCAACAATTATCACTAAAATCCCATCAAAACAATTAATTTACTAAACAAAAAAATAAAAATAATAATAATTGAGTAAAAATACGAAAATACGACATGAATATGAAAAAAAAAATAAATTATTATGCCACAAAATGGGAGAAAAAATTTCAGTTTAAGTTGAGTAACAACATTTTCACAGAATGAGATATTTAATTTAAAAAAAAATAAAAATTAAAAAAAATATTTTTTCTAAAAGCATTTCAAATAAAATAAATTTTTATTTAATGAATTTAAAAAAAAAAAATTAATAAAATTAATTTTTAAATATTTTAAATAAAAAAAAATTGTGTTTGTTAAAAAATGTTTATATAATTAAAAATTTTAAACTATTTAATTTAACTTCCTTTTCTTTAATTAGGAGCCTGGTACTTAATTTATTGTAATACAAATTTGATCCTCTCTTACTTCTCTAGTCTGTAAAACAAATCTTGGTTAATTTAATCTATAAAAAAATTTTTTTAATATCATTTATTATTTTGAAGACTTATTAAACTCTTTTTGTTTAATATTTGGGTCATAAGTCAAGCTAAATATATTTTATTTTCGTTTTACAGAGTTAAAGGGAATTTAAAGAAAAAAACTAAAACTACATACACATCGCCATATGTTTTCAAAAAGGCTTTAAGTTACATATAATTAATTTTAAAGAAGAAGCCAAAAACTTTTTTCAGTTTAAGCTTCAGCTTAAAAATTTTATTTTTAATTAAAGGAGTGAAAAAATTATTGTAAATTGTTGCATTTAATTTTTCTGTAACTTAGGGCTTTTTTAAAAACATAAGACGATATACGCTTTGTACTTCTTTACATGCTATAAATAGAAAAAAGAAAAACTGCATTATATTTATTTTTATTAAAAACAAATTGCAATTAATTTACCTTAAGCTTTGTAGTCTGGTGTTTAAGAGATCAAAAATATCAAAAGTCAATCACTGCATTTCTCTAAATGAAAAAAACAAAAACAACAACACATGAGCAACAACCTTTTAATCCGATTTAACCATTATTAATTATTAAAGTACCTGACAATAGAAGCAATAGAAGTAAAAACATACACATACAGTGTTAATACACCCTAAAACACACACCCGCACACAGAGCTAAGCACTCTGCTCATTCTATTCACACAGTCATTCCTCTCTTTGCTATAACTAACTGCACTTTGCTTTACAATACCTATTGCTCCCAAGACTATGCAACATTTTTTGTGGAATTTAGAAAGTTTCTTTACTTCGTGAAAAGAATTTTGTTGCCATAATTTTAATTTAAAGGAAATAAAAAAATTTTAAATAAAAATAATATTAAAAGAAATTGTAAATAAAAATAAAAAATAATTAAAAAAAATATATATACTGCTTGCTGCTTGTTGCTATTGATAACACAAGCATACGAATCTTAGTGTTAGAATTTCTTTAAATGATTTAAATTTTTTTAATTTAATATTTTTTTTTGTAAAAAAAAAACTAAAAATATTAAAAATAAACTAAAATATATAAAAGCAAAAAAAAAAAAATACAGCACTGGATAGTAACGGTTTCAATTTCCAAAAAAAAAAAAATAACCACAAACAACAAATAAAATTTAACAGCAAAAATACTCGTTGAAAAAATTAATTCAAATGAATGTGAACGTAAAAGTGCAATAAAAAATATTTTTTAAAATTCACACAAACACACACAAAGAAATAATAGTTGCTTCTTTGAAAAACTAACAAAATAATTAAAAAAAGGCTTAAATTAGTTTAATAAATTTATAATTATTAAATTAAAATAAAATAAAAAAATATGTATTTAAATAAAACAAACGGGTACTTTTAGGTAAATTTTATCAAAAGTTTTTAGCTGTACGTATTTAATTTTCTAAGGGTTGTGATGGACATTTTTACAATATTTTCTAAACGCTCATTTCTTATTTATAATTTTCTTTTTTTTTTTTCTACATACAATAAACCAAAAAATAAGTAAAAAAAAGTACTAAGCAAGTAAACAAACAACCCATAGTTAAATACTATTTAGTAATTCTATTGTAAATTATTTCCTTAACACTAACACTAACACTACATTTTACACTTACATATGTACAACTTTCCCTTTGCATTGCCATATATATGAAACCTCAACTCTGTTTAATATAAAATTCTCTTCAATTTTGCCTAAAAACTTAACTGAAACTAAACAATTTTTATGAGTGTAAAAAAAAAACAAAACAAAACAGCAAACCAACAACCAAACAACATCAATTTAACTTAATATTTAGGTTAAATTAAAATTAAAAAAAACCTTACACACACACACACACAAAATAAACTAAATAAATGTAAATTGTTTTAAGTAAAACCTAGATAAACATGAAAATAAAAATAATAATAATAATAACGATATATTTTTTGTATGCATTCAATAGTTAATGTAAAAAACAACAACAACAAAAATAAATAAATATAAAGAAAAAAAAAACAAACTACAAGAGTCTTAAAATAACTTTAAAAACATAAAACCAAAATTAAGATAAATATTTATTGTAAATTTTTAACCAAAAAAAAAAAATATTTTTAAATTTATTTTAAAAATTGTATTATAAAAAAATTATTAAATTAATAAGCAAAAAAAAAAAAAACATCATTAGCAACACTGTGGAAAACAACACCATAAGAAATTTAGCCAAGATCATTAATAATATTAATTATGTAATTAATAACAACAACAACAACACAATATTATGCTGTGTATTAATAAATAAATTTGCTTTGGTTTAGTAACATTTTTTTTTTTAATGTGAAATTTCAGTAGTGCGATTCAGTAACTTTTATTACGAACACTCGTATCGAAAAACAAATAGTTCAAAGTAATTTCTGTGTATTTAGGTGGTAGATTACAAATCTAGACGACCTCCCCTTTAAAATGATATATGTCCCATCAAGCAATCTTTTATGGTTCGTCCGGAAGTTACCCCAGTGCTGTTGCTCTTAGCGATTTTAGCAACTTCCCAACGAACCATTAAAGATTGTAGAATGGAACAGATATATTATCGAATTCGGTATTCAGTAACTTTCCGACAAAAATATTCAGTATGATAGAAATCGTTATTTGCGATTATGTGCTGTTAACTTCGTCGCAAACCTCGACTATTTTTGTCAGAAAGTTACTGAATACCGAATTCGATAAAATATCGTTATATTTGTTTGTTACTGAGTCACACTACAGCTGTAGTTCTTAAAAAAACTTAAATTTAATTCCGTTTTTTCAACAATTGTTTTTTTTAGAAATTTTTTTATTTTATAAAATTTTATGAAAATTAACAAAAATATAAACTAATCTGGCAAATGCCAAGATGGAAGTGGTGCTCTGAGCTTTCGGGAAACAAGCAATGGAATAAAGTAGCCGCTAGGTAGTGAATTCAATACTAGAATTGTGATCGATAGTTCATTTTAGGTAGCGCTCTTCTTAATTGAAAAATTAAAGAGGGAAT
This sequence comes from Thelaira solivaga, assembly GCA_947397855.1. Lineage (NCBI taxonomy): Eukaryota > Metazoa > Arthropoda > Insecta > Diptera > Tachinidae > Thelaira > Thelaira solivaga. The sequence goes on from OX377610.1 coordinate 74,972,977, forward strand.
AACTTGTTCATTAAGCTCAGTTAAATTTTTGCCTCTTTATTTCTTATGAACTTCAAATACTCTTGCTGAAAAGAATTTATTTAAGTTTAGATGTTTTTGGCCGGTCCTACAGAAAGTCTGTACCAATTTTTAGAGAAATCCGTTTACAAGTGGAATTGTAATAGTTTGTTCGTGTCCTACCTAATGTTATAATTTAATAAAAAAAAAATCTGTTAAATTTATTCTGCGATGTTTCAACAATTTTGTGGATGTCCCTGTAGAATAAATAATAAAACAGAACACCGCAAGGGCTTTAGCTTCACCTAAATGCGAACGAAATCTTTGTTCGCATTATTGTTTTGAAAACAAAAACAAATTCTCCTTTCGTTCGCACTTAGCTGAACAAGCTCTTAATGTTTTCGCCTTAAATAAAAGTTTTTGTATAATTTTGACTGTAATCATGCTTAAATACATTTTTTTAATAATTTTTCAACAATATCAGTCATTTTGTTTCCAAAATTTACAAAATTATTAATTTAATTGAACTTTCAAATCTTCATTTGTATTTATTTTTCATTGTGTATATTTTATTTATTGATTTATAATTTATTTAATCATGAGAATAAATTCTTAGACTAAATGTAAATGAGGAGCGCTAACTGCATAGACTATCGGCTGATTTATAAAATTTTATAAAAGTGTGTCTATAGAGTTTGAGAGCATTTGTATTTCAAAACGAGAGCATAAGAAAAATCGCTACCAAAATAAAATAGATTCTATTTCACTACCGCTTTTAGTAGCGAAATTTGTATTTAAAATATTGTTAAACTTCAGTTCTACTTCATTATTAGAAAGTGTTTATAGAAATGTATTTTACCAGTACCACGGAGAACTGCTTAAAATATAATAAAAGTTAAAAAGGCTTTCACAACTGAGCTTAAATTTAGAAAATATTTTTTGTTAATTTTCGTAATTAAAAAGACTATTTTTTGGTTAAAATACTCGTATGAATGAATTAAGCTGACAGATTAATTTTTATGGAACAACCAACTAACCGAATTTTTTATTTTGTGACCGTAGAAAATCTGTATTGCAACTCAAAATACTTTTAAGAGAACTAAATTTTGGTCTATAGTAACGAATATTAGTTACTGAAACTAAAAAATATCGATTATCACAACAGAATTTTTGTTTGGTAACAAATTTCATAGTCACAACCAAAGTTGTTTTCTGTGTGTAAAAGAAGAAACATAAACTTAAGAATAAATTTTTGTTTTACATTTAATTTATTAAATTTCTCACTTTAATTGATTTTTGCTTTGTTTATTTTATTTTCTTATTTGCTCCACCAAAAAAAAAGCCACATATAAATAAAATATACTTTCGATTATTAAGGCTTGGCTGATTTTAGAATTTCATTAAAAAGATAATTAAAATAAACATAATAGCATATTTATACATATTTAACCCATGCATACATACATTTATTTATATATAAAAAATAAATATGTAAGTATTATTTATATACATATAATATGCATACATACATACACGCATACTCATATATTTTTTAAATTTGAAATTAAACAAAAAAAAAAGAGAGAAAATTTGTTAACTAAAATAAAAACACTCACATACACTTGAACGACATTGAGAAAATAACAAAAAGTGAACACAAACATGGGCAAGGCAGTAACAGTTTTTGTGAAAAAAAAATCTACATACACACACACACACACAAATTGATAAATTAATGCAAATTCAAACAAAAACATCTAAAAATTACAAAGAAAACACAAATAAAAATAAAAATAAAAATTCAAAAAAAAAAAAAAAAATAAATAAATTTAAACCACAACCAAATAAATACTAGATGAATATTATTTACTAGGTAAACAAAAATAATGCATTTACATTTCACATATGAATTACAATTACAATTAAATTAACACTTAAAACAATAACAACAACAACAAGAAGAAAAACTAAATTTAATTATTAAAAAAAATAATGAAACCAACAAATAATAATAAAAATTATGAAAAGGTCAAAAGAGAGAGAAAGAAAAAAAGTAAATTGTATGAAAAAACTTAAAAAAAAAACCAAAAAGTAACTAACTAACAAAAAAAGCACACAGACACACACACACACAAACAAACACTCAGAAAACCACTTCGGTCGTGAGAACTAAATTTGTGTCCACTCAAAAAATTTAGTTGTGATAATAAAATGATAATAAAATTTTGTAGTTGTAGCAACCAGAATTTGTTCTATTAAAAATATTTCGAGCTTGTCTCAATTAAAAAAATTCCATTATCTGAAATTGAATTTTTCATTGGCAACAAGTTTAGTTTCTACAACCGAAGCTGCTTTCTCAGAGTACATTTAGATGGCTTGAAACACACACACCCTTAAACAGGTGCTATACACATCAAATATCAACATCAATCATGCATTTGTGTGCGTGTTTTTTAAAAATAGAAGTGTGAATTTGTGGAAACCAAAACTAGTTTAATTTTTTTTATATGCACACAAATGCATAATTTGATGTGTCTATCCCCCGTTTTTGATACACACACAATTGCACACATGAAAATCATTTGAAAATCACATGAAATAAAAATTGAAGATGAAGAAAATAAATCCCCAAAAAAAAAAAGAATTGTAAAAACTTAATTCAAACATAAAATGAATAAACAAACAGAAAAAATATTGAATTTATAATATTGAGTAAGCAAACACAGTTTCTTTATAAAAAAAAAAAAAAAAAAAAACAAAACAAAACACACTAAATAAATAAAAAGAAAATTAAATAATAAAAACCTTAAAAAAATAGAAATTTTCTTTAAAAGAAAAACTAAAATCAAGAAAAATTGTGTGTTTTTATAAACTAAATAAATACGTATTAAACTTACAACAACAACAACAACACAAAATAACAAAAAAAACACAACAACTAGGCATTCAAAATAATAAAAAATTATTATAACAAAAAAAATTACAAAAATAAAAACAAGAAGAAAAAGAATTTAAAAAAAGCAGTAAAAACTCTACACACAACATTTTTTTGAACTTAATAATGTTTAGTAAATAAAGAATAATAATTAAATTTAAAATTAAATAAAACAACAACAAATATTAATAATAAAAAAAATCATTTACAACAATTTATAAGAAATTATGGCATTATTCTTAAAATTAAACAACAACAAGACAACACAAATTTAATATTAAACAGAAAAATGAACTTAAACCCAAAAACACACTAAAATGAATGACAAAAAAACTAAAAATAATAATAAAAAGAAAAATTAATTTAATTTAAACAAAAATAAAACAAAATTATGTATAAAAAAAACAAACTGGTAAAAAGAAACGTAATTTAATAGAGAGAAACAAAGAAAAACCCAAAAAAAAAAAACACAAAACAACAAGAAAAAAAAACAAATTTAAATTAATAATAAAATAATTATTATATAAATGTTACGCGTTATTATTAAATAAAAGAAAAATGAACATACAAAATAAAATGAAAAATAATTTGTTTTAAAAAAATCACAAAATGGCTTTTTCTTTCTTTAACAAAAAAAAAACAGGGAATTTTGTTTAAAGGCTTTTCTTCTTTCCAAAAAAATATTATTTTGTTTACTCATTAAATAAAACTTGGACCTATAAGTAAACAAAAAATCTTCTACTACAGCTTTTGCAAAACTTTATTGTTCAGACCCTGCCTAAATTGGTAAATTACTAGGATTATTTTCTTACCTGTAAACTGACTGTAGACAATACCAGCACCGAGAGAAAAACGGTGTCAATAAGGTATCAACTAAAGGCCTGCGCAAGCATACCTGAAAGCCATACATCACTACAAACATGTGTAATATTTTATATTAAAAAGTGTTTGTAAGAAATTTCAAGTATGCTTGTACAGCCCTTTAATATCAACCACGTTTGTGCTGACAACATAGCCTTGCAGAATTGTCAAAATAGCAACCATCTTGTGTCAAAACGATACCATTTGGTTGTTGAAATGATAACATCTCAATTTTACAGCGTTTGTTAATAAGTTGAAAATTTGACAACATATTGTTGTCAATTCCACAACGTTTGTTAACAAGTTGACAACGTGCCTTGTGAAAAAAGCAAAATCGTTGTTTTTTTCTAAGTTGAAAAATAACCGGTGTCGATTTGTACCCGCTTGTAAAAATTTAAAACACTCATTGTCAATAAAATTGACCATGAATTGATGTCAAAATAACGAATTACGTTGATGATTTTGCAATGCGATTTTTGGCTCAGCTTTGCGAATTTGTATTGCTTAAATATTTTTTAATTTAGTAATTTATTTTCTTCAAAGCAATAGGATTTTTTGGCTTGCTTTAACCCTAAGATTACCGTAGTGGTCTGGCCAGACCAAATTTGAATTTGGTTTGCAATATTTGCATGTTAGACTTAAAATTTAGCAATTGAGTTCTATAAACAAAGTGTGCTGAATCAAATACCAATTGTAATAAGTTCCTAAAAAAAAATACAATAAAAACAAAAGCCCATTTCCTTGTGTAGCATTTAGTTACTAGTGCCATTAGTAAAATCGTGTCATCATATTTTCCGTATTTTTATACTTTAGGTTTTGGTAAGTAAAATCGTATCAGCGCAGTCGTATGTATAAGATATGGTAAGTTTAAGGTCTGCAACGTAAAAAACTATTTTTTTTTTGGCAAACATGTGAAGAGCAATAATCTGCCATTAAATGACTACCACAGAAGTTTTCAGAAGAAGAGAAACAGCTTCTCTAACTCTGCTCAATACTTTAATTTTTGTAGATTCTTTCTGCGTTGTCGACTGCAGGCATTGAGAAAAAACTGTAGTAGCAGTTATTACGGGCCACTGCAACATGAAATGATAACTGCGAAAATTGTTAGAGCAAAGAAAATAATACTACGGAACAGCTTCTCTTTATCTGCCCAAAACTAACTAACTAAATCTGCATTTACTTCACCTCACGAAGGGTCTTTCTGCGCTGCCAATTAGTCGCTAAAACTCATAATTTTCATTCGATGTAAGAACGGGCTCTTGATTCCTGATCAGTAAGTCGTCTTTTGTAATAAGCGGCAATGCATTTTACAAAAGAAAATAATACTGTGGAATAGCTTCTGACCAGCACTAACTAACTACTTGTTACTTGTAGAGTGTTTCTATGGTATCAACTGCTGAAAATATAAAAATTTTACCTTAATTATACTTAGAGAAAATTTTAAATTAATTAAAAACCATGCAAGTTTAAAAATTTAATTTTTTTTTAGAAAGAAACTGAAAATCTTTTTTCTTAATTTTAAAAATACATTTTACATAAATACAAATCCAGGTGTTAGTTTCGTTGTACCCACTGAATATTTACCAAATGCCATTTCCAGTAAAGAAAAATTACACGAAGAATATTCCAAAGTACAATTTATTTCAGAACGTTTTGCTCTTCTGTAAACATGATCATAAAAATGTATCGATGCTGGCTCATCATGTTCCACAAAATTGGAAGGTAAACTGAAGAAAAAAAAATAAATCAAATATAAAAAATTATTTAAAAAATACAATTACAAATACAAATTTGCAACAAAAAAAAATTAATTGAGTCGACGAAATTAAATGAATTTATTTTTAAAAAAATTATTAAAATTTTATTTTTTTTTTAAATCACTTTTAAATCACTCAAATCAATGATTAGATTTTTTTTCAGTAAACTTTTCTACAAAAATTTTCTTTTTCTTACCTAAAAACAGTTTTAACAATTTCCTCAATCATGTTACCCCGTCGTTGTTGCAAATGTTGCAAAATTTGAGAACTTTCACAAAGAGCACGAGCTATACAGTCAGCCCCACTAAAGCCCATGCTGGAAAATAATAAAATAGTAAAGGTTTTATTAGTGAACTGTAATTTTATAAAATGTAAATTATGTTATTTTAAAAAATATTTTTAAATAATTAATAAAATAATTTAATTAAAAAAAATTATTAAAAAGAATTTATATATATATAATATTTTTGAGTAATTAAAAAAATTTAAAAAAGAACATTTTTAAAACTTAAAGAAAAAACTTTCCTTAAAAAATTTTTTTAATAAAAAAAAACTTTTTAAAAAAATTATTTTTTTAAAATAATATTTTATAAAAAAAAATATTTTTGAAAATTAAAAAAAACTCCATAAAAAAATACTTTTTAATAACAAAAGAATTTTTATATTTTATTTATAAAAAAATTTAATTTAAAAAAATTGAAAAAAATTATTTTAAAAATAAATTAACTTAGAAAAATATTTAAGAAAAATTGAATTGAAAAAATTATTAAAAAAAATTTAATTTGAAAAAATTATATAAAAAAATATTTAATTGAAAAAATTATTAAGAAAAAATTTTTTTAATTGAAAAAATTATTTTAAATAAAATTTAATTGAAAAAATGGTTTTAAAAAAATTCGATTGAAAAAATTATTAAAAAAAATTTGAATTGAAAAAATTATTTAAAAAAAATTGAATTGAAAAAATTATTAAAAAAAATTTTATTTAAAAAAAATATATAAAAAAAATTCAATTGAAAAAATTATTAAAAAAAATTTTTTTTAATTGAAAAAATTATTTTAAATAAAAATTTATTGAAAAAATTGTTTTAAAAAAATTCAATTGAAAAAATTATTAAGAAAATTTTAATTGAAAAAATTATTTAAAATAAATTTAATTGAAAAAATTACTTAATATTAATTGGAAAATTATATAAAAAAATATTTAATTGAAAAATTTATTAAAAAAAATTTTTTTTAATTGAAAAAATTATTTTAAATAAAATTTAATTGAAAAAATGGTTTTAAAAAAATTCAATTGAAAAAATTATTAAAAAAAATTTTAATTGAAAAAATTATTTAAAAAAAATTTAATTGAAAAAATTACTTAGAAAAAAATATTAATTGGAAAATTATATAAAAAAATATTTAATTGAAAAAATTATTAAAAAAAATTTTTTTTTAATTGAAAAAATTATTTTAAATAAAATTTAATTGAAAAAAATGTTTAAAAAAAATTCAATTGAAAAAATTTTAATTGAAAAAAAATATTTTAATTGAAAAAATTATTTAAAAAAAAATTTAATGGAAAAAATTATTTAATTAAAAGCTTACTTTTAAAACGTAAAAAATTATATAACTCTAGAAAACATTTTTAAAAATTAAAAAAACAATTGCATGTAACAAAAAAAATTAATGTAATTTTTTCAGTAATTAAAAAAAACATTGTATTAAAAAAATACTTTTAATTATTAAAAAAAATCTACAAAAAAAAACTTTTATTGTATTTTAAATAAACTTAAAAACTTGTGTAACTAAAAAATTTAAATAAATTAAAAAAAATATACTAAAAATATTTTTTTGTAATTGAAATGTTATCATTGAACCTTTGAATTTTAGTAGGACGGTATTATGTGCAGATATTTTATTTTATTATTTATTTAAGCTTTTTGAATTACAATATTATATTAATGTATCTTTTCAAAAAAATGGACTTACACCACTTTCAAAAAGAAATTAGTTTTTAAATAAAATTTTTTAATAATTAAAAAATAGGTTTTTAAGAAAAATTAAAACAATTATTTTATGGAAAAAGCTATTTTAGAAAAACAAAAAAAATTAAGAAAAAATTAAATTTTACAAAATTCCAAAAGTATTTTTTATTTCCATTAAAATAAATTTGAAAAATTAAAAAAAAATTATTTAAAATTACTTTCTGTTCTTTTACATATTTATCTGATTTCTAAGTATTTCATTAACCTCAATTAATATTTTTACTTACTCGTCTATTAGTAATTGTAACTTCTCATAAAGATCTCTTCTGGAGCGCCTTTGTATAACAGCCTTGCTGGCATTTGAGAATCCTTGGGCATGCTTAATGGCCCACTCATAGTTTGGTAAATTATAAGCCACACCCCAATTTAAAGCCCAACTTAAATAATCCTTATTGGGATTTCCTATCATGCCCACAGTCAAACAAATGGCTACCTTAAATTTAAACCAAAAATAATAATTATAATTCGCTTAAAAACTGCTGCCGCTCTACTTACTGAAATGGAGGAGCCATCTGGAAAGGCGACATATCTTTTGCGACGTTTCAAAGTTTGTGTCTTATTTCTTGAATTTTCTGCCAGGGAAAACACTGTTAAGAAACTTAAAAATGCAAGAATTTTAAGAAGCTGCATGATGAAACAGCAAACAACTCAAGTTCACAACTAAACAATTGAATTAAAAGTCAAATTTTAAAACTTAAATTTAATAACGAAAACTATTTAACATTTTTTACTTCTATTTAATGTAATTGATTTGAACAGTTAATTGTATTTATTTACTTGAAAAATTATCACTTAATGGCTTTTAAAATTTTAATTGAAATTCTTTAGTTTTGCTAACAAAGAAAAAAGTTTAACACACACACATAAGCTCATCATTCTGAAAGCAATCAAGAAAATTTTATTGACAAACAGATACACAACTTTTACTTCTAAAAGTTTATGTGCGAGTATATCGCACAGCTTATGAAAAAGTTTTCATATTTTATAACAAGTACAACTACAACTATGATATTGCACTATTCAACATGCAAGAACTCTGGCAAATACTTGTTTCCAAGTATAAAAAATAACTCAGTTTTTTTACATCAAAAAAAACAAACGAAAAACTAGTAAAACATTTTGTTGTTAAATTATAAATACAAAGAATTGGAGATCTAAAAACCTCATTTACTGAATAGAAATTTCAAATAAGCAGTTGTTGTTGTCTTAGCATGAATATGAAGCAGAAAATGCGGATATGCAAACACAGATTCAAGTGAATGTGTGAATAAAAAAAGGCTTTAAAAAAATCCAAATAATTTTAGTTTTAAATAAAATTGAAGCTACTAAATTTTTTAAGATGCTGTTTTAATCTTACAATGGTATATTACAAAAAAGTGGGATCTGCTCCATAAACTGTTTAATAATGGCGTAAAAAATAACACAGTTGTGTATCGTTTTCAAGCTAAAGTGTACTAAACACAAAACTAAAAATTTACTTCCCACTGTGCATTATTTTTTATTTAAATTTGAATGTCTTTTTGTTGAAATCAGTTATTTTTAAAAATTTTAAAGAGGCAGATCTCGAACACTTTTGAACGAGCCACGCCCACTTTATAACAACACATATTTAAATTGGCTTTAGAATTTGAAAAAATATTTTTTTCATCAACTATCTAAAATTTGGTACAAACCATTTCTAAATTACAAAGAATAGAAATCTGTATATAGTTTTAAGATGACCACACCCATTTCTTAGCAAATATACATTTAAGTTGATTTTTTAAGTTTGAAAAAATATTTTTTGTCAATGAATTTCTCTAAAATCTACAAGTAACAGAAATCTCCATATAGTTTTGAGCTGGCCACGCCCATTTTTTAACAACACACATTTGAATTTAATTTTAATTTTGAAAAAAAAATTTATTTTCGAATGATTCTCTAAAATTTGGTCCAAACAATTTCTAAACAATAAGTAACAGAGAATGGGCCATGCCCATTTTTCAACAACACACATTTAAACTGACTTTTTGTCAATAAATTTCTCTAAAATTTAGTGCAAGCAATTTCCAAGCTGCAAGTAATAGAGATCTGCATATAGTTTTCAGGTGGTCATGCATATTTTTTAGCCATATAAACTAAAAAAAAAACAATTTTTATTTAAAATTTTTTTTTTAATTAAAAATGTTTTTAATTTATACAATTTTTCTTAATATAAAAAATATTTTTTTTTAAAGAATTTCTCTAAAATTCGGTACAAACGATATAGTTTTTTTTTACAGAGTTGGAAAAGGCAGATATAAATTTGAATAAGCTGTGGTTTCAGTAGCATAAAACATCATATGTCATAAAACACTTGATATTTTTTGAATATGTGGCTTACTAGGCAGCCATTAATTCTGTGTTAAATCTGTGAAAAATCACTTAAGTCGATTAAAGTAAAAATTGACTTGTTGTTGCAATTAATTCAATAGCTTTTTTAAAAGGGGGTCAGGCATGGTGGAGCGATATATTTCACAATTATTAAGATGCCAATGAAAACAATACCGCTTGCTAAAAACGACTTAAAGCACTAGTTGTAGTTGTCTAAAAATAAATTAATATGACATAAGCAGTTTTTCCATAGTGGCACAGAATTTGTAAAACAAAATTTAATTTTGAAAATTGTTTTATATTGAATTTTATAAATTTACTTTAAATTAAAACTTTAATCATATCATGAAAATGTTGCAAAACTTTGCTTTTCCTGAGCTCAACTAATTGTTAAATAAATATATTTTTTTTTTAAGTCTTAAATTCAATATGTTAATGACTTAGACCCACAGGTCACACAAGCAGTAAAAAATACTACTCAAACATCAATTATTAGAGAAGATTAACACGTGAATAAATTATTTTGCTCATTAGGAACTGAAACGTATGCGGTAGTAAGTGGCAGAATACTCTTATACTCTTAGCTGTACATATTTTAAAGGGATTTTTTCCAAACAATAGAAATTAGATGAACAATAGAAAATGCACGAACACGAACTAAGTACAATAGCAAAAAAAAAAAAACATGTGATTAACTTACAGCTACACTAATGAAAATAAAATGAAAAAGTAAGTACGGGCAAAGCTGTGCATAAAGTATTTGTATAGAAAGAAAAGTACAACAAAAAAACAGTTAGGTAATTATGCACATTGTCAAGTATAACATTAAAAAGTTATAACCCAGCAAACATTCACTAGGGCATATGAGTTGCTTCTTATATTAAAACTAAAGTTCATGAAAGCAACATGCAAAGGATTTCATAAAACTATTTCAAATATTCACACAATAAATTAATATGCAGTAAAGCAAAATGTGGGTATGCAAGTCTTTCAAGAAGACTAATGTGCTGTTTTTATAACACAAGCGATCAACTTGTCTGGAAATTTTATATGAAAAGTGCTCAAAATATTGAGTGTTTTTAATACAAATTTTGTAGACAAGTTGATCGCTTGTGTTATGAAAACAACATATAAGACTGATAAATAAAAAGAACTTAGAGGACGTAAACCAGAACCCTGAAATACAGGCCTTCTAGCATGATTAACTTACTAGTTGAAATTATCAAGCAAAACAAATATGTTTGCTGGGTAACATATGTCGTATTACACAGGCTGACATATAAGTATGAGTGAGTGTGTGAGTTCATAAATTTAATAACATGGATGATAACATTTACAACGAGAATATCTGACAAAGTTAAAATTTTATTTGCTTTCAGGAGCAGTTTATTTTAACACAATAATAAACAAAATTCACATCGTAACCATTCATTAGCAAAATGTGCGGATAAAGTTTCCTACCCACCCCTTTTTCCTACACCAAGTTTATATATATTTACTTTCTCATACAAACACACCCACTTAAACACCCTCCTACACACACATAGTTTGTTTACTTGTGTTTGTTAATTTAAATACACTGCGTGTTTCTTAATGAATTAAAAAAAATAAATTTTAAATTGAAGTTGACTTTTATTCACTCACAATTTTATTTAAAAAAAGAAAGTGAAAATTTATTTTTTTTTTTTCAAGAGTAACTTTAGGTGTTTCGTTCTTCATTATATCTTTTTGTAAGAGATAAATTAAACAAGTTTTGACACTTAATTAATTGGCAACCAAAGCAAATTTAATGAAATATTAACTCAAGAAAGTTATCACACATTTTTTTAAAGTTCATTAAATCGTGAGTTGCATTAGCAAGCATTTCTAAGTTAGTTCACAGGCACACTGAAAAAATAATTCAGTATTTACAACTGATGACAATATTTCATTGATTCAATGACATATTTCATTAAATAAATGAATATTTCATTGAATTAATGAATTAATTTAAGTAATCAATTTCATGGTTTCAATAAAATATTTCATTAAATTAATTGATTTAATTAATTTCATTGATTCAATTAAATATTTCATTAAATGAATGAATATTTCACTGAATTAATTGATTTAATTAATTTCATTGATTCAATTAAATATTTCATTAAATTAATTTAAGTAATAAATTTCATTGATTTAATGAAATATTTCTTTAACGAATGGATATTTCATTGAATTAATGAATTTATTGATTTAATTAATTTCATCGATTCAATAAAATATTTCACTAAAGAAATGAATATATCATTGAATTAATGAATTAATTTAAGTAATCAATTTCATGGATTCAATAAAATATTTCATTAAATTAATTGATTTAATTAATTTCATTGAATCAATTAAATATTTCTTTAAATGAATATTTCATTGAATTAATTAATTTCATTTATTCAATTAAATATTTCTTTAAATTAATTGATTTAATGAATGAAGTAATATAACTAATAAATTTCATTGATTTAATGAAAGATTTCTTTAATGAATGAATATTTCATTGAATTAATAAATTAATTTAAGTAATCAATTTCATTGATTCAGTGAAATATTTCTTTAATTTAATGAACATTTCATTGAATTTCAATTAAATATTTCTTTAAATGAATTAATATTCGAATTATTCTAATTAATTTCATTAAATGAGGTATAATAACATAAACAGCTTGTAATATCAAAATTACAACTAAAGTAGTGTTGAGTTGTAAATCATAATAGAGGCATTAATCTCTTTCAGTTTCATTAACATATTTTAAGTACAGCTCGGGAATCTGTGCAAGAAAAAATCAATCAATTTATATGCTTTAGAGTGGAATGACCCATAACTAAATTATTACTTATAAATTCATTTTAAAATTATTTTATTTGATTTTTGTTGTTCTTCTTTTATTATGTTAAGCAAATTTTATAATAAAGGACCAAATAAATTTAAATTCACATGCACTTAAACTTCATACTTTTTTCACTCAAGTATTTTCGTTTCATTAATGTCTTTCTTGCTTAGGAACCACATATGAACCTGCAACGGATATGGGTTTTTAAAGAAAACCCCCAATTACTGGTAATGAAAGAAACTAACAATAATAAGTATTTTTGTTTTAGCTTTAAATCAACTCAAGAAATCTTTAACCAAAAGCACTTTGTGTAGGAGACATTGGTGGGCAAATAGAGTTTACATGCTGATTAGAAAAGAACTCCTTTACTGATATAAAAGCAAAACGGTAATTGTAAAACTGCTTGAAAATTTTCAAAAGTCTATGTTTATGATTACCGAAAAGTTTTAAAATGCCCTACTCTACTTTGCATGAAACTTGTTTCTATGAAAATAAATTTTAAGGTTTACTAGACCGATGAATGTATTGTTTCACATGCTATAATTCCAAGACATAATCAAAATTCAAAAATTCATTTATTTATTTATTTACATTTTCATTTTAAATATTGTTCTTCAATTAATTTTGTCAGGCCAGTGGCATTTTAAAATACACAAACTCTTACAATAAAATAAACACCCAAATATTAATGTTTTACATGTGTATTTGTATTTGTATTTGTTAATAATAAAATAGGAAACCACAATAAATATGAAAATAATGCTAATGAGATTATATTGTTTGCCCAGCGTTTAAAAAAATTTTCAAAAATTCTATTTGCAACATATTAAAGAACTGCGAAGCTCACAGGGTGTTATAAAAAATGCACACTAACTTAATTGAGGTCTTTAAAAAGCCAGATTTATCATACTCACACGATAACTCTGAAGCCTTAGACATTAATTTTCATGTTTCGACAATCAGCAGATCAAACCAGTCTACCCACGAGACGAATATCATAGTCCTTTGATTGAATTAGAAATAGGAAAATATTTTTTGAGGAAAGCATAACATGAGCTTATTTTATCTACATAAATCTTGCGGAGAAGACAGACAATTATTTCAATACTCACATTATGCGCATTGTGATTAATATTTTTAGCGAGTTTTACCTGGGGAATAATCTCTACCAATGAACCCTAGTAATCATTCGGTATATTGCGAAACTGGACAGAAAGTTATTCTTGCAGTCGTACAGAATCTCCTTCCTGTTGAAGAGAATGAAAAAACTAGTAGATGCAATTACAGAATTTTTGTTCATTAATTTAATGAAAAATTTTATTATTTTTCAACCAACGACAATGTTTCAGTTGACTAATAAAATATTTCATTAATATTCAATGAAATGTTTTTAATTTAATGAAATATTTAATTGAATCAATGAAATTAATTAAATCAATTAACTTAATGAAATATTTTATTGAATCAATGAAATTAATTAAATCAATTAATTTAATGAAATATTTAATTGAATCAATGAAATTAATTAAATCAATTAATTTCATGAAATATTTAATTGAATAAATGAAATTAATTAAATCAATTAATTGAATGAAATATTTTATTGAATCACTGAAATTAATTGAATCAATTAATTTAATGAAATATTTAATTGAATCAATAAAATTAATTAAATCAATTAATTGAATGAAATATATAATTGAATCAATAAAATTAATTAAATCAATTAACTCAATGAAATATTTAATTGAATCAATAAAATTAATTAAATCAATTAATTGAATGAAGTATTTAATTAAATCAATGAAATTAATTGAATCAATTAATTCAATGAAATATTTAATTGAATCAATAAAATTAATTAAATCAATTAATTCAATGAAATATTTTATTAAATCAATGAAATTAATTAAATCAATTAATTCAATGAAAAATTATATTGAATCAATGAAATTATTATAATTAAAGCAATTAATGCAATGAACTATTCGTTTATTTAATGAAATTTCTCATTATTTATTATTTTTCATTATATTTTATAAATTTTTTTTAATTAAACTAAAAAATATTTAAACAACAAACAGCGTATAAATTGCATGAAGTAAGAAAACAAGGTGACTTCAAGAAAATAAAAAGCCACTCCTGTCAAATCTTATTGTAACTACCGGATAAAATCAAGAAGTGTGTTGGAGTAAAACGAAAAATTTGTTTACGCTTTTGATCTCTTTTTAACACATTGATGTCTCTTAACTTTTCACAATGCAGCATTTTCAATTATGCAGCATTCAGCTGGCCTCTCAGTGTGAGAAACTGATAAATTGTGGCAATACTGACAATAGACTTCTGAAACAATTGATAGTTTCGTACAAAAAAATTTAAATAAAATAAAATAAATTAATACAAAAAATATGCCAAGATTATGATAACCTTAAGTTTCTCTTTATTTATTTCGAAAGGCACAAAAAAAAAACATTTTAAAATAAATAAAAAGAAATACTCGAACAACAATTGAAAATTAAAACAAACACATGTTATTTATGGGCAACTTTTTTGTTCAACAACAAATTGTTAATGGCCAGGAAATACTTTAAAATAAAAAAATTTAATAATTAAAATTTCTGTTGATAAATAAATGGATGCATTTATTAAAATTCATTATCACTTGGGCTTATACACTCACTCACACACACGCATCCATAAATCCATAAACAAGCCTTTTAAAGTACATGTTGGCAAAAACCCAAATATATTTATTTATAATCAACAAGGTAATTTTTTTAATTTTTTTTTGTTAAATCATAAAATCAGCAACTCTTGTTGAGCCGTACACCGCATGGATTATAAAATTTAACCAACTTACACGACAGTATGGACCATACAATTTAGCACATTCATCGATAGAATGCCAGTGCCGTAATGAACGACCAAATAATTTATGATGAATTGTCCAAGGTTTGGTGTACCTGTAACCAAATATTGAAAATAAATTTTAAAAAAAACGTATACAACCACACACACATATGCATGTAAGGTTTTCATAGAAACCAACACATTTTAACTTATTACTATTTATTACAACAAAAAAAAAAAATACATGTCAGCTTCGCCAATCAGAAACCGAGACAGCCAGGCCAGGCCAGTCCGGCACAAACACACACACACTTGCTTGTTTGCTTACTTACCTTAACATTATATGAATGATGTCATGCAACAGGGAATAGCCATACGGTAGCAATAATTCTGTTGATTCGCATAAAGTTCGCATGAAACAGTAACGAGGTAAAAAACCATGGCTAAAATTCACACAAACCGAAATACATACATACAGAGTAACATTAAAAATTAACAAAACAAAAAACATAATATATTCATACTGATACATTCACATTTAAATATTGTAAACTCAAATAAAACCGTATTACAGCATTTTAATAAATTGAATTGAATTTTATGCTGGTGCTGCTAACCAACCCAGGTTTTAGATTGAAATTAAATTTTATTGGAAATACATGCCACAAACAATGGTACTCAAAACCTTAGAAAAGAAATGGCTGTCGGAAAATATTGGGAAAATGAATGAAAGCATGAGTGAGTGTAACATTTAAAAAAAACACACACACACACAATAATATTATAATAACGTTTTGAATTAGTTTTTCACTAACTTTTTATACAAACTTAATTTTTTTTTAATACGGCAGTAAATTTATATTTCAAAATTTAAAACTTCAGGGTGTAAAGCCATCATGGTAAAAAATTAAATAAAAAGTTTTTAAGGCTTTTTTTTTGTTTATTTTGCAATATTGTTAATAGTGCTACTAGTACTATCTGTATAAGCACGGCTACTACTGCTACTTTTGGTTTTTTTTACTGCAACTACTGATACCTCCAGCAGTTATATTAATACGCCTTCGGCTATTCGTACAGCCACTGTTACAGCTACAGCCACAATTACTGCTGCAGCTACAGCTACAGCTAAAGCTACAGCTACAGCTAAAGCTAATACTATTGCTATTGCTACTGCTACTGCTACAGCTACAACCACAACAACTGCCGCAATTACTACTACAGCTACAGCTACAGCTAAAGCTACTGCTATTGCTGCAGCTACTTCTACAGGCACTGCTACAGCTACTACCACAACAACTGCCGCAATTACTACTACAGCTACAGCTACAGCTAAAGCTAAAGCTAAAGCTACAGTTACAGCTAAAGCTACTGCTACAGCTTTTGCTACTGCTATAGCTCCAACCACAACTACTGTGGCAATTACTGCTCTAACGATTGCTACAGCATCTCCTACAGCCATCGCTACAGCTACAACTAGTGCTACAATTACTGCTAAACAAATGTGTTTTTCGATTATTAGTTTGCTTTGATAAATATTAAATCTACATTGATGCTACAAAAGTGCTTGTGGAGACAGTGAGATAAGCAATAATTAGAATAAAAGACTTGGGGTTAGTAATATTAGATATAGGAAATCCTTTCAAAACTGCGTGCTATGAAAATATCATAGAAGCACTATAGAACCTCCAATATTTAGTGGTCATTATAACACACCATGTTCTTTCCCGCAACCTCATTTACAACATGTATGAGGTTAAATAATAAATATCGGCTTAGAGGGGGTGTCTCTCAATCCTACTGCACGATAGCATTCTACAACTGAATTTTCCTATCGGAGGTAGGACTATCAGCTTTGCTAATAACTTTGCATTAATAATTGAAACCTCTAAAATAGTTGAGGCAACCACTGCTTTTTTTACTACTTCTGCTACCAATACTACTACAAAATTGTTTTACTAGTGGCAATTATTATTAATTTTTTTTTTACAATTTGCTATTTTTGTTACTAGTATTATAGCTAAGGCTTTTGCTACTACCACTAATACTGCTAAAGTTGCTAATACACAGTGGTTGTACGATTATTATCTGTATTAAGCATGCTATTATAATACCATTTGCTACTTCTGCTATGACTGCCCTTTTCGCTT
Organism: Thelaira solivaga; assembly: GCA_947397855.1. Taxonomy (NCBI): domain Eukaryota; kingdom Metazoa; phylum Arthropoda; class Insecta; order Diptera; family Tachinidae; genus Thelaira; species Thelaira solivaga. The sequence continues at coordinate 74,990,775 of OX377610.1, forward strand.
TTTAATTACTTAAATAACTGAATATTGAATTTAAAAAACTACAGTTTTACTGATTTTTGTTGAACTTAAAGAAAAACTACTGCTAGCATTCAGTATAACTTAAACCATTGTTATTTTTACAATTATTAACATTCTACTACCTATTCTATGTAAGTGCTACTACTTTGTTTGATTTTACTTTTACTATACTATTGCTACAGCATGTAGTATTACTGCTACTGCTACGTTTGCCACAAAAAATTTCAAATTTTGCTTTTAATTTATTTATTTTTTCTTTTACTTTATTAAAGCCCCTGCTACTACCTGTAATGCTACTACTGCTACTTAAATCTTTTAAATTTTTAGAGGAAAATCTTTGAAATTTTAATACAATTTACTGGACATCGTGCGCCTTTTATTTTATTTTATTTTTTTTCTTGTGCTATACTATTGCTTATTAAATAGTAGTTACTTGTATTACTGCTATTGCTACTTTAGTCTTTTAATTTTTTGGCACGAAAAAAATTTCAGATTTTAATCTTGATTTAAAAAAATAATAATAATAATTTTGTAGTACTTACAGCAGTGACCATTTTTCAATTAAATCGTAAAACATTCTTTGAGAGACGCTCAATTTGGCAAGGCTCCAATCTTCATGACGTTTAACTCGTTTTAAGCAAACATTTGTAGATTTGCTATTTAAATCATAAAACTTACGTTTCCAGCAAGTTTTTTTTGCCATAGAATGCCTTCTTTGCAGCAAATACTCGGGATGTAACTGAAAGTAGTAATCGTGAGTGTAGGGCACAATCATATGATCTTGTGGGTAAACGAAATGCGTTATGGATGAAGAGGTGGTGACAGGTTCTTTGGCAGTTTTTTCGTGTGGGCTTTGAAATTTTGGAATAGCCGAGGGAAGGTCGTAGCTTAAAGTGTATTCGGTTATCATGTTTAAGCCTCTAGGAGCTGGATGTATTATTGATTTTGCTATGTTGCCTTGAACCTAATTGTAGAAGAATTTAAGAAGTAATAAAAAAAAGAATTTGTAGTGTAAAAAACCAGGGAACCTACAGTAATGGTGGCTCCCTTTTCGAAAATTAAAAATCTCTTGGTTCTTTTTAAAAACACAGAATTTGTTTTATTTTTTAATAAAAAAGTTTGCTTGTTGTTGGTGGTAGTTGAACTAAGTCCATAATTTTTTAAAATTTCACTTAAAAAAATAAAATAAATAAAAGTCTGCATACCGATTTAGGAATGAATAAGTTGTGTGTTCGCTTGCAACTAACTGTTCGCTAATGGCTGTAAACCGCATTGAGTGCAATTTGTAATTGTTAATGTTGACATTTTATATTTATCAAATGGATTTTTCCACTCTAAATAAAAGTATTTTCAAGAATCGTGAGAGAGAGAGAGAGAGAAAGGAAGAGTCAGAAGTAGAGATGGGCAAAATTATATAAGAAAAGAAACAAAGAAATGAAATGAGTTGAACAAAAGTTACTTACAAGTTTTACATCACTAAATCCACACACATCTAACTGGGAGGTTTACATAATGTGGGTGAAAGACGACAAGTGCTATCAAAAACAGCGCAATTAATAGCTTTTTTGTTATAACATTTCAAACATCTCATCAAACTCATGCTTTGGGAATGTAAGAGAAAACTAAAATAATAAAAACATCATTATCACTACTGCCAACCACACAGCTAGTCAGCCAGTCAGTCTGTTAGCCTGACCAACAACTACGCTAAAGCAAAATTTGTATTTTTTTATTTTTTTTTTTCTTAAATTTGTATTTTCTCTATGTAAGTTAATATACGCACAAACCGTCAGACAGTTTGTTTAAACAAAAGTTATTTGAAGCCAGCAAGAAAAAATAACAGAAAATTATCCACTTGGACTGATTTTGTTGATTTTTTTGTGTTAAAAAACTAATTTAATTAACAAACAAATAAAGAAAGCAAAAAAAGAAACTGGTCCTCAAATAAAACACCAACAAAACGGCAGAAGTGACAAAACCAGTTAAATATTTTTTTTGGTTATTCTGCTAGTTTTCTTTCTTTTCTTTCCTTTTTTTTTCATTAAGTTTTACATTTCAGATTATTTTCCAAAAGCCAATCGAGTTAAACAAACGCACTTTAAACAAACAATTGAACCCCAACACGACACAATACAGCTCATACCCTCAGCCAATTTCCTATCATTCCATGACATCCATCGCATTGCCTCCATCCATATTCATCAGCACAAAATCTGTGTAAAAGACAAATTTCTCTTTTGTTTTAAATTTGTTCAGAAAAAAAAAACAAAATAAATAAATAGAAAAGTGTGTAGCAGAAAAATTACGAGTATTTAGACTTACAGAAGGAGCAGATAAAAGTTTTCCATCATAAAAAGGTTTTACGACAAAAAAAGCAAAGCATTAAAGGCCATGAAATTGTTAAGAGTGTTGGAATTGTTAAGTGAAACTTTACCACTTTTATTTATTTTACAATCATACTTAAATAATAAAGTGGCTGTATTAGCCAAAGAAGATAACCTTGATTGTTATGTTGGTGGAAATGGTGTAGAAAACAGTACTGCAGCCACTCACTCTAGAGCCAAACGTTTTATAGCGTTTCCAGTTGGCTCCTCATTTTCGGTAAGTAAAAAATTTATTTTCATTTTTTAATTAAAAAAAAAAGGCAAAAATTATTGTAACCCACTTAGACAGCCATTTGCATAACAACTGGCGTTATAGGCAATCCAAGATTTGATTATTTAAGCATGGGCTTGAATTGGGGCATCGCTTATGATTTGCCAAATTCCACATGGGTTTTACAACATGCTAATGGTTTCGGCCCTCAGCCACAAGAAGAGCAAGTCAGTCCACAAATTAAACGCCGTCATCGCCGGGATTTGTATAATAAAATGGAAACTCTTATAAATCGGTAAGTTGGGGACGAAAAGAAATTTTAAATTTCAACTGAACACTGAGCAACACATTTTCACTACTTGTTTAACGGCAACTCTAAGAATATCGCATAAATACTTTTAAATAGCTAAAGAAAGAGCAAACACTTGTTACTGGATAACTAAGATTTAATAATTATTCTTGGCCCACCTTAATACCCCCAGGCTAAGAAATTAAGAAGCTATCAACTTCTAGCCAAAAAATAAACTTTTTTTTATCAGAATCAAGAGGTGTTTTCCACTTTCACAGAGACCTGAGAACTAAAAAAATGGATCATCTTTGTTAATCTTGAAAATTTATGTATCGTCCTTCGAACCAAACTCAGGGTCTCTGATTTTAAACTTGACCACTTTTTTATAGCTTTTTGAATATTCTTAAACTGAAACTACTAACTTTAGGGCATAATAGATATTAAAGATATTAAAGATTATAGCCTTCTTTGAAGAAGAAATTTTTTAAACTTTTAATTGGGAAAACTTTTGTATAGCCCTTCGAACCAAGCTCAGAGCTTTTACTTTTCATATTAATAACTTGCTTATAGACCTTCGAATGTACTTAGATTAAAAAACAACTGAGTTAGTAACTTTAAAGTTAAAAGTATTAATTTTTTAGACTTTTACTTTGAAAAACTTGAGCATGGTCCTTCGAATCGAACTCAGAATTCCTTGGTTAAAGTTTGAAAACTTGTTTGTAGTCTTTCAAATATCCTTAGACTAAAAAACTAGTAAACTGCTAACTGCCAAGTTAAGAGTGGAGATTTTTTTAAAGCCCAGCACTCAGACAATGGCCCTCAATTATGCAGTGACTTGAATTAGAATTTTTTAGAATTTTAATCTTCAAAATTTTCATATGGCTATTCAAACCTTGTACGAAAGAAGCTATCGTTCGCATGCTAAGAAATAGGCAGTTAGTCTTGTTGTGCAAGGGTTAATAAAAAATAAATAAATTAACACTGGGCGCTAAAAATATTCTGCTGCTTGTCGCTCCAGTTAGACTGCTACCTGAAATTGTTTTTTATCGTGCATTTAACATTTTTAAGTAATTTGCCAATCACAGCTTGACAAATATTTGTGGCTCTTTTATATTTGTGGTAACTGCACACATACCCCAGAAAAACATTTCACAGATCATTTCATATGCAAAACAATTTTATTAAACAATAAAATTTTTTAATAATAATAGAGAAGTGTGGCATGTGCTGTCTAGCAAAAGAATAATGGTTTACCTCTCACAGTTAGCCAAACATCGCGTTGCAATATCATCAACGTATGTGGTCATTTTGACACCATCTCGTTGTCTATTTTATTAATAACGAGTGTTTTCAAGCGTGTTCAAATCGACGAGGATTGGTTATCAACTTAAAAAAAAGGACGATTTTACTTTTTTAACAACTTGTTAAAGAACGTTGTGGCATTGACAACAATATGTTGTCAAATTATTAACAAGCGTTGTTAAATTGACAAAGCGCGTTATGATTTCAACAACCAGTATGGTCTCATTTTGACATCATTCGTTGTCAATTCTGCAACACTATGTTGCCAATAATGCGTTATCAAAGTGAGCATCGTTTGTGCTCATTTTGTGAAGGGATGGTGTGTTTTTCTCTGTTTGCAGAAAAGAAAACATGGCTTTTTGTTTGTCACACAAATGCCTGATTTGCTCAAATCCACTGATTCAATTTATCCCTTTTATGGATTCTTATTTTTATATCAAAAACTGTTTTAATTGATTACTGAGCATTACAACGAAAGGGGTTGGGTTTTACAGCTGTGTGTGTGGATGTGTGTAGTTTTTCCAATTTATAAAAATTTTGTCTATGAGCCACTTTAATACTTCTTCATATTTCTATTGCTGGGCTGTAGATTTTGTCTCCCTTTTAAGCATCAAGACTGGTTCTTTTTTGTCATATTTTTTTTCTTCCAAAAGTTTTTTGTTCTAATTTTATCTGTGATAAAATTTTACCTTTTAGGCTTACACTATCTACTTTTTTACAAAAAAAAAATCATATTAAAATTTATTTACAAACAGTTCGATATAGCATTTTGGGAATGTGTAGCACCAGAACAGAAAAACCAAAAAGTTAATGGTTGTAGTGCAGTGACTACTTGTATCACACTCTCAAGCACACAATTGAATTGATATGAAATTGTTGTGATAACTATGAGCAAAATATTTGTTATACTCATAAAAGAGAAAGAAAATAAAAACAAAAGAGTATTTGTATTTGAAATAATGCCGCAAGTGACTTTTATTTATTTTTTTTTTCTTCTTTTATTTCATTTATGTACGAAAGAGTTCATTTAAATATGCAATAGTTATTTTGTATAATTTTGTATGTGTGTGTGTCTATTTGTTTATATGGTAGCTGTGTCTTGGGAGAATAATTTGTTCTAATGCTGGCTTGTGCACGAGTATAAATGAATAAGTAGGTTTGTTTGTTTATTTATTTGTTTGTTTGTACGTGTATTGTTATGTTTATTTAGTAAATGATATTTGTAAGGGTTTTGTGCAAAAACCCAAACGTGCTCAAACTCTCTCTCACACACACATATATACTTTGCATACGCACGCATATCAATCTTTTTTATACTTTCTGATATCTATACATCAGTGGTAACCAATATGTTTAATATTTTAACCCACCTTTTCAAATGGTAAACATGCAAATGCAGGTTTGTAGTCAGTAACTTAAAATTGATTTCAATCAAGTACTTTACAGAATTCGAGAATTTATTGAAAAATAACATCAATTTGTTATTGCATTTTATCATATTTTGTTATAAGTGCACACACTAGCATATTTTGTTATAAATGCATATTTTAGCACATTTTGCTATAAATAAATGCATATTTTATCATATTTTGTTATAAATGCATATTTTAGCATATTTTGTTATAAATGCATATTTTAGCATATTTTTTTATAAGTGCATATTGTAGCATATTTTGTTATAAATGCATTTTTTTTTCATAATTTGTATAAATTTTTTTAATTTTAATATTCAAAAGTAGTCGCCTACTGATTAGATGTAAAGTATTTCACAAAAAACAAAAAATCACTCGCTTGTCAGAACTTTCTTCTTATTTTCCTTGCGTTGTATGAATGTATTTTGTCAGTATAGTTCACTAATTCGCAATAATGTTATTGCTAGATGACAAATTTTGGATTCTTAAATTCATCAAAACACCCAACACACAAAAATTACTCTTTTATTCATTTTATTAATTTTTGAGGCTGTTTTAATGTTGAAGGCGGTTTAATTGCTAGAAAATTTGTACTCTGTGGTGCCAAGCGCCACATGCGTTTGCTCTTGGGTTATGGCAAAATATTTGTATGTCTAAAACTACGTTTTACAGAGTGAGGTACTTAACGCCTTAAACAGTACCACTGCTTAGATTTTGTGGCAGAGTTACTCTACTGCTTTTCTTACTTATTTTAATAAAAATTTTCTACACGATTTGGCTGTTTGTAAAATGAAAAGAAACACTTTGTTCAGTTTTTCGAAATAAATAATTGATTGATGTTGTGCACGTAAGTATTGTCAGACAACATAGTCTTGTACTTTTTGGCAACTTATGAAGTGTTCGAGCGGATCGAATAGAAAATTCATAAAATTATTTTAGAAAAATTAATTTTCAATTTATTTAAGCACGAGAATTTTCATTTTTAATAAACAAGACAAGAAAAGTAATAAAGCTTTTTCCAGTTTCCATACAAGCATTAGTGCATATTTTGCATTTTTAAGTGCATGAAATTCCTTGCCCTGGTAATCATTAAGTAATTGAGCTACCCAATCCTTAAGTTGTTCAATATTATTTACTGAACAACAGCATTAAATTAAATTGCAGAAAAAAATTATGTTCTTAAATAAAAAGGTTTGCCAATCCCTGGCTTAATTTGTTTGTTGCTACAAGTATGAACTGTACATACTTGCTTAATTTTTCTAAACAAATACATGTCCATTTGAATGTACATGCATGTGTGGGTGTAGGTGTAAGTGTAAGTGTAGCTGTTTACATACAGTTCAATGTATGTGCAAGTACATTTGAAAATGTCTGCTATTCTAGTTGCAATAAAATATTGGCCAACATTTTATTGGCATTTAAATTGGGTTTTTATTTTTTGTTTGTTTTGTTTTTTTTTATTGCTCTGCAAATAAAACAAAAATTTGCTTAAAAATTACTTTAATTTTTGTTTTTCTTTATTTATTTTTTTTTATTTTACTTTGTTGTGGTTTTTATGGTCAATAGATACAATTTGATGTAGTTAGAAACATTGTTGCCATTTATAACAAGTGTAAACAAAATACATACAAAATTATTTTAATCCTTTTGCTTTCTTCTTCTTGTTGGCAAACATGTGACCAAGTTGTATATTAATGGCAACACTTTCGCACATGCATGTGTAACTAAATTGGCCAATATCTAATGTAAATGAAAACTAATTGCCTGTGTGTGTGTATGTGTATTTGCTTGTGTTTGTGTAAAGTAAATATTTATTTAATTCAAAATGTTTCATCAGTTTCAGTTTGTTTTATAAACCCCACACAAAAATTTTTAATTTTGTAATTAGTACATTAAAATGTGGTTTTGTAATTAAAATTAAAAAACTAAATTAAAATAAAATAAAATGAAATAAAATACTTTCAAAGCCAACAAAGTATTATAACGGGATTTTATTTTATTTTACAAAATTCGCAATAACCAGAATTAAGAATACTTTGGTTTTTCTTTCAAGAAAAACAAAAATTAAATTAAAATGAATTGCGCAATTTAAAATTAAAGGGAATCACTTATGCTAATATCCAAAAAAAAAAAATTAAAATTTATGAATAAATTATATGAAAAATTTCGATAACGTTGACTTTAAAGTCTACGTTAACAAGGGGTTAACCTGTACAATTATTTATTTAAGCAAAAGGCTGCCTAACGTTATATTTTGCTTAAAAATAAGCAAAAGTTATTTCATACTAACATCACCGATATACTTCCATATAAAAGAAAAGTCCTTTAAAGAAAAAATTACAAACTGCCAGATTGCTATTTAATGTAGATTAACATTATGGCAGATGCTACTTCAAACTTTGCGTAGTAGTTTTTTTGTTATTAATTTACAATCACATAATTTCATTCTAATTGCCTGTTTGCTTATACAATTCCGCTTCAGAGATTACAAATTTGATTGATATTGTTTCTGTAATTTAATCAAAAGCTTGTATGTTTCATATTTGCATTAATCACGCACGATAAATTTTTGTTAGTTTCTTAATAACACACGTATGTATGGCTTGAAGTAAACTAAAAATTAATCTTGAATCTTCTATATAAAGATATAAAAATTAAGTTTCTATTTGTTTATTGGGTAAACAAATCTTGGTTTTCCAAAGAATTTTTTTTTTTTGAATTTTTATTTATATTGAAATGAAATTTATACTCGAAGGAAGGTTGACAATTTTACCAATTTTTTTAATTAAAACAATTTAGTTGGGTCCCGTATTAACTACAATTTTGTTTTTCTACTAATTTTTCTGAAATTTATATTTCAAAGAAGACCATGCCCATTTTAACGCCTATTTTTTTAAAAAATAATGGAAATAGGTCTTTAAATGGTCTCTTAATAACTCTACACTCTCTATATTTCACACAGGGAAAGCCTGCAGCTTCTTTTGAACAAGCCACGCCCACTTTCAGGCCTAGCTTTAAATAAATATAATTAAAATTTGGTGTTTTAAGGATATATTGAAACATATTATGCTAAAAGTTAATGCATAAGTTCTCTATACTTACCGCAATAAAGGCTTGCAGCTACTTTTGATCAAACCATGCCTACTTTTACGCCTATTTTTTAAACAAAATAATGGATATTAGTCCTTAAATGATCTTTTAATAACCATACTTATATACATATATACTTCACACAGTGAAAACCTGCAGCTTCTTTTGAACAAACCACGCCCACTTGAACGCCTAGCTTTAAAAAAAAAATTTAAATTGTTGTTTTAATGATATTTTGAAACATATTATGCTTAAAGTTAATACTTCCCGTAATGAAGGCTTGCAGTTATTTTTTTATCAAACAATGAATATTATTACGCCCATTTTTTTACAAAATAATTAAAATTGCTCTTTAAATCATTTAAAATCAGATTTTGCAAAAAAATTATTCTGAAATTTGCTACAAATGCTTACACTTAAAGGTTGCATTTAGTTTTGAACTGACCTTCCCGACTTTAGCTGGAATTTTTTAATAAAATAATTTAAATTGGTTTTTTAATCATTAGAATTATAAAATTTAAATATGATTCCAAGAACTCAAAGGCACATAAACCTAATGATGCAGGCATAAACCTCTTGTTTATCTAATAGAATTTTTAAATTCATTAAATCTTTCTAGAATGCCTTCGTATAAAGTTGACCCACCAACTTTATTTCTAAGAAATAGTGATTGCAATTATTCAAGACTTTTGCTGAAAAAGCTCTCATATTTTAGAAGCAAACACTGGTTAAAACAGAAGCAGTGTAAAATGTTTTTTTTTTAATATAATCTTGATTTCAATTGATATACCTACTACGTCCTGCGTTTGGTATGACAATTGATGAAGGACAAAAACAATTATTAACTTAGAGACTGTCTGTATTTCTCATCGATAGTTAGTTATATGTCGCATATTCCAGTGTTGGAAGCTAGTCTTTACGTATATGCAACAAGAAAAAAACCTAAAATATTGTACATCTGCAGCTTCAATAAGCAAAACAAATTTTAATTCTAAATATCTAAAGCGAAATCTATTTTGAAATACAAAGAAAGTTCGCCATGTACTTTTATGTCTGGCATGTCCTTTTAGCAATAAATTAATTCAATTTGTTCATTTTTACTAATTAAAAACATCTAAGAAATCTCACTCATAGAATTAAGAACATGGCGAGATAGAGTAAAGAAACAACTACTAGTTTCTATATAATCTTTTAAGTGCATATTCATAAAGTTACTTTATAATAATCTTATAACTAAATATTAATAAAATAAAAAAAAAAACTTTTCACTTTAATCACTTGTGAATCACGCGAATAGTTTTAGTTTTCATGGAAGCACAATTGGAAATTAATAAAAGAAAACTTTTTGCACTTTTTAACAATTCAAATAATACGAGTAAATCACATGGAATTGATTAATTTCTTAAGCCAAATGAATTTTTGAAAGCCACAATTTAAACATAAAAAATTTAATTTTCTTAGACTCTCTAGACACGAATAATAATTCGCTTAAAACACTTATTAAAAATAAAATATAAACGGTAAGAACTCGTTTATATTAAATCATTAATTTAAAAATTATTCCTTAGAAATTGATAATAATTCGAATAAAAAATATTCAGTTGAAAACTTGTTCGACTAAAATTAATTTTTCTTTTAGAAATTGTCGGTTGAAATCAACTAAATATTCATTTAAGCAATATGCGTCTGAAGTATATAATTATTCAAATAAATAATATTCGGTTAAAGTAAATAAAAAAAATCGGTTTAAAATAAATTTTAAAATTATTATTTAAAAAAAATTCAATTGAAATAATTTATCAAAATAATTTTCTGTAAAAAATTATTTATTTAAAAAATATTCAGTTGAACTAAATCATTCGTTTTAAAAATATTCTGTTGAAAATAAATTATTCGTTCATAAATATTGTTTTTAATTATTCGCTTAAAAATATTCAGTTGACAATTTATGCGAATAAAAATATTCATTTGAAAATTTTTTTAGAATAAAATTATTCGGTTGTAAATAAGTTATTCGCTCTTATATATAAATTTTTTTTTAATTATTCTCTTACAAACTATTCGCTTGAAAAATTTATTAGAATAAAGGTATTCGGTTGAAAATAAATTATTCGTTTTTAAATACTCTTGAAAAATTATTCGCTTGCAAAATATTCGGTTGAAAATTTTTTTAGAATAAAAATATTCGCTTGAAAATAAATTACTCGCTCTAAAATACTTTTTTTTTAATTATTCGCTGAAAAATATACGGTTGAAAATAAATAATTCTTTCTTAAATATTTTTTTTTTTTTTAATTATTCGCTTAAAAATATACGGTTGAGAAATTTATTAGAATAAAAGTATTTGGTTAAAAATAAACTATTCGTTCTTAAATATTGTTTTTGAAAAATTATTCGCTTAAATAAATTTTAGTTGGAAAGTTATTATTTAAAAAAAATTCAATTGAAATAATTTATCAAAATAATTTTCCACAAAAAATTATTTATTTAAAAAATATTCAGCTGAAGTAATTTATTCGCTTTAAAAATATTAGGTTGAAAATAAATAATTCTTTCTTAAATATTTTTTTTGATTATTCAGTTAAAAAATATTCGCTTGAGTAATTTATTAGAATAAAAATATTCGGTTTGAAAATTAATTCGAATTGTAATAAAATGTTTGGCTGAAATATATTATTCAATTAAAGAAATATTATTTGGCGTATATAAGTTATATTGGGTTGAATTGTATTATTCGATTAAAAAAATATTATACACAATTGAAATAAATTATGAGTTAAAAAATATTCAGTTAAAAATAATGAAATTAAATACGCGAATAAAAATATTCGTTTAGAAAATTTTGGTTTGAAATAAATTATTGAAATTAAAATATATATTTGAAATGTTGTACCCTGTTAAAAAAAATTTTATACTATTCAAATAAATTTAAAAAAATCGGCTGAAATAAATTGTTAATTTAAAAAATATTTGTTTGAAAAAAAAGTTATACGAATATTCTTTTAAAAAATATTCAGTTGAAATAAAAAAAAAGTAAATTATACAAATAAAAATTTTTATTCGAATAAAATAAATTGATTTTATTGCGCTTAAGAGAAGAAATTTCGTCTTTTAAGTTACAGTTTTCAAGCAAATACTTTCTTTCTCTACAAATATACAAAATTCCGTGGCAACTGAAAATTTTTTATGTGGTTGTGTGTCTTTGTCTTCAATAAATTAAACCGCTTATTTTTTATTTTGTTTTTCATATTTTTCTATACACACTTTTGTATTTGAAAAAGTTAATCGAACTGTGTGTGCACTAAGCCAATCGCAAGCTTTTCAAAAAGAAACTTTAAACTTAATACTTATATTTTCTTTCTTCCAGCACAACTTCAGCTGCATTTCTTTAGATTAACATTGTAGTTTTCTTGTTTAATTCAAATGCAGTTAAATTCAATTTATGTTTTCAGTTTTCAAAGCGTGTACTATCTGTCCACCTGTCTGAGGTACAATTTCACAATTGCTTATTGAAAATCACAAATCACATCAATCAAACTGCATTGAAAAGGCTTATGGAAAATGTAACAAACGAAATAGCTGACATTGGCAACTCAATTAAGCTGAATTGCCACTCTTGCGACATTGTTGTCATTGACTTTGTTGCTGTCATTACCAGAGATTGAGTTTTGTATACAAAATGGAATGCAAATTCAAGCCAAAATAAATGAATGAGCGTGAGTCAATCTATTTTCCATACACACACATACACAGCTGCTTTTATTTGTGTAAAATTACTTGCTAAATTTTTTAATGCAACAAAATCTTTAAATAAATCATGATATTTTCATATTTAGTAGAAAATAAAATTTTACTTTTATTTGCAAGACATAAATCATGAAAAATATTGAATAAAATAGAAGGATAAATATTTTATTACTCTGCAGTTTCAAAAGCATTAAGTGTGTGTGTGTGTGTGTGTGTGTGTAACGCACACATTTTATTATGAGCTACACACATCACGTTTTGTGCCAAGCACTTCTATTGACTGAATTCCTAAACAACAGTAGGCTTTTTTGGACCTCAAACAAATACTTTAATTGACTTTTTGCAAATACACAAAAAGAAATGTTCTTCCAGAAGAAATCAAATTTTATTTTCCTAAAATGGCTTGAAATTTTTATTAAAAAAAAATTCTCTCATTATGCCTGTCAGTGATTTATTATGTTTATTATGTTTCGCCCTAAATAAGTTCACGTCTCTGCCACATCTTCATTAAAATTAAATGAATAGAAATGAAATTAATGGAACAATCAAAATAAATTAGCCAGTGGCTACAAACTAAATTGAATCGATGAAAATCTTAGTGGATAATTTATAGAGTTCTATACCAATCATACAAATGAAAACCACGACAGATAAATCATTGATCATTTGGCCAAAAGAAAATTGTTTAATATACTGCAGAACCATTAAGAGTATTATCCTGTCAATCTTGTAAACAAAAAAAAAATTTCTTTTCAATAAATCCAAATTTAAAATTCATAAAGTTCAAAATTGTATTTTATTTGCATTTAAAGTTCTTTATGCTTTGAAAGAGCACAGCAAAAAAAAACAAAAAAACACCCAACACAGTTGAGGGTAAATTTGCTACTTACATATGCATTGTGGAAGTAACATGACTCTAACAATTGTTGCATGTCAACTAAAAAGACCTTCTTGTAACATTTAAATCTTGTGCGGTTTTAAAGATGTAAATGCGTTACTATTTGCTTTGCATAAGAGTGGGAGTCTGCAACTCTGGGTTAGTGTATGTATGTGTGTGTGATAACATATTGTGGTGCTAAGACAAATGAGTCAGATTATGAGACCAACAATGACAGCTGCATACGGCAGAAATACTAAATACTTAGTAGTTGTTACAAGTATTGTTTACACTCAAGAAGAAAATTACAACTGAATATTTTTTTTCTTTGTGTTTTTGCTTCCAAAATAGCAAACAGTAAATTTCTCTTTAAAGCAAAATTTTTGCTGCTAATAAATTGATTTTCTTTATATTTTTTCTTAAATTTTTGTTCTTCGCTTTTAATGAATTGTTAAACTCATCATAGATCTTCATATATGGAATTACAATTACATCAACAATTGTTTACTCTGTAGCAAATTGAACTTTCTATGTATTTATAATGAATGCTGACAGCAAACTGTGTTCGTTTTAGTATTAATGTTGTGTTTGTCAATGCCTGAATAAATACTCCTAGTGAGACATGATACTAACTAAAAAAAGAGCCTTTCAGTAGGCCTTTCTTGCCACCAATACAAGTTCTTAGTAGTAGCAAAAATAATATCAGTAGTAAGTATTTAGCAAAAGCACTATTAATCTTTGTAGCAGGCAGCAGTATGTTTTTCGTCCTTGTACTACATATTTTAGTTAAATATTTCAAAGTGATTGTATTGTAGTAACTAGTAGCATTAGCACTAAGATTAATAGTAAATAAAGAAATGAAACAAACATTATTAGCTTTCTAGTGACTAGTAGTATAAGTCATAAAAGATAGAAATTCTAACAATTAATATTATTGACAGTAAAATTAATAAAAGCAGTTTTAGTGAATAGAATATTAGCAAAGTTGCTAGTTATTACTAGTATTAGTACTAGAAGTAAAATTAGTAACTAAAAGTGTTAGTGTTAGTAATTTTAGTAGCATTTGTTTATATTCATATTTTTATAAACATAAATAGTTTTTTTTTTAATTTTAATTATATATTTACACTATTAAATTAAATTCAAAAACCTTCATTGTCTGCATAAAAAAAATTGTTATGGCAGTCGTAGCAGTTTTATAAAGTAATAGCATTAACATAAATAGTAAATAAATAAAAAAAAAATTCAAAAAAACCATAGTAGCATTTATATTAAGTAGTAGCATTAGTGAGAAAAATAAAAATTTGTGGTAGCAGTAATAATAAAATTTATTTAAAATTATATGTAACATTTTGATGTAATAATACAAAAATATGGATATCAATAAGTTATGGTAACAAAACAAAGTTTGTAGCAGTTCCAACAGTAGCAGTAGCAGGTATAGTGAAATAGTATGTAGTAGCAGTATCAGCTGCTGAAATAACTAGTGCTGTTATCAGTAAAGTTAAAAAATAGAATTAAAAAGTGATAAAAATTTTTAAAACAGTAGTAGCAATTCTAGTATTTTTTTTTTTGAGTTTCTTTTATTCTTTATTAAGTAAAATCTTATATAAAATATAAAAATATAAAAATAATTCAGGATGGCATTTGTAAAAAGTAGCAAAAATAGTAATTGCATTTTTTTTTTTTTTTTTTAAATTTAACCTTTTCTAACTTTCGCAGTAGCACTATTTATTAGCAGCAATAGTCATCAGTATTATTAGTGCTATAATTTTTATAGCATAAGTAAAAGTTTGTAGCAACTAACATTATTATTTATATAATTTGTAGTAGTAGCAATTTGTATTAGTTACTAGCTGGCTAGAAAATTAACTGAAATAGTATAAGACATGTGAAAGGCCTTTAATAAGGCCTTTATTTAGTATACTTTTTTTAATTGTTGGGTACGTGAGCATTTGAAGTGTAAATTTGTGCAAAACATTAACACATACCAGCTGTAAAACATACAAATTCAATAACAAACTACACCACAAAACAATTTAGACAACACAAGCACATTTGCAACAAGAAAATATTGAAACTTTAATACATTCGAATTTCATGTCATTTGCACAAAACATTCAATAGTTTAGTTGTTCATTTATTTATTTAAACAACCACTCACTTACTCACTCACTCGTTTATTTACTCATGTTCTAGCTGCACTCTTTATTTTATTTATTGCTATTTAGTGTTCAATATTTACTGCATGCTTCCCACACACAAAACAATTAATAGAATGTACGAATGTTTTCACGTTCATTTATTTTTTGATTTTTTTTTTTTTTTTGAAAATCAATATGAGTGAAAACTATAAACTTTAAAACAAGGTGCAAACAAACAAGTATCACACAAACACACGCAAACATTTCATTTCGTGATGTTCATGCAATTATTATATTTATTTTCATGAAGCTGTTGTTGGCACATTTGAAGCATGGCAGCACATCAGAGCCAACATTGGTTAACATTATTTTTCTTCTTATTAAAAAAATTAAACATTTTTTGTTGGCTAAAATCTTTAATATTCTTATTGATATTTTATGGGGATTTTGTGAACTTTGAAAGAGCCTTTAATGTGGCGGCAAATAAAAATTCATCAACAACGCTGTCTCCATTTGTCGTTGACAATAATGTTTTGGCAATAAACAATTTGAATGGGAATTTCTTTAATAAAAATCAAATCACATTTGACATATTGCAAACCAGACTACACAATACAGATGATAATGATTTATTATCACCAGCAACAAAAAATTGTACAAATACAAGTTGTCATACAACAAAATGTGGCAAGAGAGTTTGTAACAAGAACACTACCACCACAGGTCATACACAAACTAACAGCATTCAGAGAAACGAAACACAACTTGCAACTTTTATGGCGAGCAAAACAGCAGGTCTGATGACAAATATAACTGAGATGTCCATATCTAATGTATCACCTTCGTTGTCGATATCTCAAATCAAATCATCACCATCATCATCGTCATTATCATTTTCTCCAACATTAATATCATCATCGCCTTCGTCATTATTGCTGCAGCAACCACATTTACTTTCTCGTTCAAAACGTTATCTATCATTTCCTGAAGGAGCATCATTTTCTGTATGTGTTTAGAGATTTTATGGTTAAGATAAGAGTCGCAAATGTATGTGTGAATGGATATGAGTGTAAGATTTGTGAATGTGAGCATGAGTGTAAGTGTGTTTTTGTGTTTTTCTGAACATACAAAATTTTCAATTTTTCATACTTTTGATGTATTAGATGCTCGTAGTATATGCTTAGATAAAATTTTAATTTGGAGCTTCTCAATTACATGAAAAATACTACATACATGCATAAATCATGAGTGACAAAAATCTTTGTATTCGTAGCAGTACCACTAAGGCAATTTCAGTAACAATAACTACTACAAATACTACTGTTTCTACATTTGCTACTACTCAAACTTAAGTGTAGTAATAATATTAGTATAACTTTTACTAATAGCACTACCAACATAATTGCTACTGCCAATAGTACTAATAAATTTACTACTACAACAAACTTTTTCTTTAAAAAAATATAAATTAATGCTATTAGTATTATTGTTACTATACTCAATCATTTCACCGGTACTGCTACTAGTGTTATTGTTACTACTTTTATAAAACTATGCATAGAAAAATATTAATGAAAATAAATTGAACTGAATTGAAAATCGAAAAAAAAATATTTGCTATTGCTATTATTAATATTTTTTTGTTAGCATTTATTTGTTATTGCTACTGCTAGTGCTACACACTTCGCGGCATGTGTAAAAATTTTATTAAAAGTATTAACTTAAAAAAATACTGCTACTTTCCTCGATTTTATTTCAAACAAAAAAAGAAAAAAATTTTATATAAATTATTGAAATCACATTCTGCTTCTTTCATTGATATTAATACACACTAAAAAAAAAAAAGAAAAAAATACAACTGCTGCTACTGGTACTTCAAGAAATATTTATTTAATACTGTTACTGCTACTAGTGCTACTATTGTTACCACTACTATTGTTAATTATCATTAATTTCACTATTAATTATGCTACTATTACATCTAATTCTGCTATTGCTAATATTATCAGAGAATATGTACTACTTCTAATGCTACTATTATGAATACATAGTTTTGTTACATTAAAACATTATACTCTGTTTCAAAATTAAAATTTTTTTAAGCTCTTAGATTTTGTTTTCTATGCTACAATTAGTTTCCTTGCTGTTTGTGGTGCTAATATATTTTATTTAATTTTTTATGTTTGTTATATTTTACCTGGTTGTGCTTTAGGTTGCTGTTTGTTTTACTGTGGGTATTATTGGCAATCCCAGATACAATTATATGAGTTTCGGTTTAAATTGGGGTGTGGCTTATGATTTGCCTAATACAACATGGATTTTAAATCATTTACATGGTTTTTCTAAGCAACCAATACCTGTAGCATATTGGCATAGACGCTCGCGACGCTCACTGTATAAAGAAATTGAAAATGTAGTTGATAAGTGAGCAGCTATCAATTTATTTCTGAAATTTGGTATTTCAATTGGTTAATTTTTATTTTCATTTATAGCATGGGCTACAATGGACGAGATTGCGTGCTGAGGGCTTTATGCGAAAGTCGACAATATTTTCAGAAAAACAAAATGAGTATGATTGGAGAAATGATGAGGGTGGTATTTAGGTACGTTATTAAAAATTTAATATTTTTAAATTAATTAAATAAAAATATATTTTTAGTCTACCCAATCAACGTATATTTACACGAGAGCTAGAAGAAAATTCTGATATAGTTTTGTATGATCGCGCCTATCGAAAAGTTCGCTCAATTGTCAACTGTGCTGAGGAGTACGATTGTAGTTTCTCTTTGCTAGAGTTGGCCTTTGGCAAATATTCTACACCGCCAGATGGTTACTACTCAGAACATTAACATTAAAACATTAGAATTTGTAAGATTTTTTAATATTCATGTTAAACAACAATTTAGTTCATGTCCATGTCAGTTTAACTGCTTCAAAAATTGACTTGAACTTGTAAACTTCTATTGTTTTCTAATTAATTATTGTTTCTTAAATAAAAATTTTTTGAGGAAGAAATTTTTATAATATTAAAATTTTTTTATTTAGAAAAGCATATCGCTACAATTTATGTTCACTAAAAACACAAGATGGTTTTCTGTTTTATTAAAATTTTGTTTGTATTTTTTTTAAATTTTTTCTGTGTAATTAAAATTTAATAAAAAAATTGTTTTATTGGTGTAAACTGGCTATACATTTATGATTCGAAGTATTTTCCATCGCTGGTCACTACTTTCTCCCATCTTTCGGGCAGTGCACGAATCCCGCGTTGAAAAAACTGGTCATCTTTTGAAGCGTTCCACGAATAGATCCAATTTTTTACTTCTTCATAAGACCGGAAGTGCTGGTCAGCTAGGCCGTGTGCCATTGATCAAAACAAGTGATAGTCCGAGGGAGCACCGGAGGGTGGGGTAGGACTTAACATTTCAACGTTTTCAAGTATTCCTTGACCACTTTCGCAACATGGGATCGAGCATTGTCATGCTGTAAAATCACTAGATCATGTCTCTCGTTGTATTGCGGCCGTTTGTCTTTCAATGCTCGGCTCAAACGCATTAATTGTGTTCAATAATGATCGCTTGTGATTGTTTCAGTCGGTTTTAACAACTCATAACACACTATGCCCAGCTGGTCTCACCAAATACAGATCATTACCTTGGAACCGTGAATATTCGGTTTCGCCGTCGACGTGGAAGCATGGCAGGGATATCCCAATGATTTTCTGCACTTGGGATTATCGTAATGAACCCATTTTTCGTCCCCAGTCACAATACGATGCAGAAATCCCTTACGTCTTTGCTTTGCAAGCAGCTGTTCACAAGCAAACAAACACCGTTCAACATCTCTAGGCTTCAACTCGTACGGCACCCAATTTCCTTGTTTCGGAATCATTCTCGTGTCTTTCAGGAGTTCCAATTTATGCTGCATTTGACACGATTCTTGATCAAGTAATGCCTCCAATTCTGCATTTTCGAAAACCTTCTCTCTTCCACCGCCATGCCGGTCCGTTCTTTCACTAATAGCGGCCTCACCATAGATATTTGAGAGCATTCGATGAGCCTCAGCCACAAATTTCTTCATATTAAAGCAGAAATTAATATTTAATAAATTTTTTTTTCTGTTTTCTTAAAATTTTTTTTTTTTAATATTTTCGGTTGTATTAAAATTTTTTTAAGTTTTTCTGTTTTATAAAATTTTTTCTGTTTTATTAATTTTTTTTTTTAATTTTTTCTGCTTTATTAAAATTTTTTCTGTGTAATTAAAATTAAAAAAAAAATCTGTTTTATTAAATTTTTTCTGTGTAATTAAAATTTAAGAAAAATTTTTTATTTTTTTCTGTTTTATTAATTTTTTTTAATATTTTCTGTTTTATTAAAAATTTTTCTGTGTAATTAAAATTAAAAAAAATTTCTGTTTAATTAAATTTTTTCTGTGTAATTAAAATTTAAGAAAAAATTTTTATTTTTTTCTGTCTTATTAATTTTTTTTTAATATTTTCTGTCTTATTAAAATTTTTTCTGTGTTAAGTAAAAAAAAATTAAGAATTTTTTTTTAATTTTTCTGTTACATGTTATATATTAAATTGTTTTATTCCGTAATTTTATTTCTTTCCTTAAAATTAGTTTCATTGAATTTGTTGATTTTGTCATAGAATTTAAATTAAAAAATGTCCTTTTAAATAAAACAAAAATTTCATTGATTATGAAGTTTTCTTATTAAAATTAAATTTTAGGTCACACATCATCAGTAAATGGGGAAATATTATTAAAACTCAATGGACAATGACTGTGCAATATTTGCTGGCAATTGTCATATTTCAAATAGGGAAAATGTCTCCTGTCATCATCGTTTAAGCTGCAATAAAAAAAAACAAATCAAAATTAATATTTTGCAGCATATTTAAGCAAAAAAAAAAGCAAAATTCATATATTAATATCAAAATAAATTTTAAATATTCTTTTTTTTTTTTTAAACTTGACTTACAAAAGTATAAAAATAAAAACAAATAAAATATCTTACGTAAATACATATTTTAACAATTTAAAAAGCATTCCTTTTTTGACATCGTCATTATCATTCATGTGAGCCGCGCAAAATGTCTTTAAAACACAAGCTTTGCCATCAAAACCACTTCTAAGCAACAAAATCATTTAAAAAAAATTTATTTGAGTGACCTGGAAAATATTTTATACAAAAAGAATAAAACTGCACATACTTGTCCAATAAGTCACCTAAAGTTTGATAAGTATCACGTCGATGGAGTTTATTTTGTTTTAAATTTTCAAGGGCATACGAAGCTTTGAAACCATAACCATGAGCCCATAAAGTGGATCCTGGTATTAAAATACTTTTGCCACCAAAGTTAAACTAACATAAAATTAATAAAAAAAAAAACCAAATTACAAAGAACAGAAAAAAAATTAAATTAAAATTAGGTTTTCCTTCTTAAATAATAGTTTTTCCTTTCTTTCTTTTTCAGTTATATTGTTCTGGCATTAAAAACAAAGTAAATAATTTAAATACCCACAGAAAGTTTGGTATTTTTCATAAATTCCAAATATCTTTTGCCTCTTTTTAAAACATGTTTAGTTTCACTAGTTGTTGTTGTATTTATTGTTGTCTCCTCTATTGGTTTGTTATCATTTACAATGTTTCCGTTAAATGAAATAGATGCAATTTCCTTATCCGCAATATTATTTGAACTTGATGTCTGCTGCTCTGTAACTAACAAGGAAGCTCTCACTGAACTTATTTTACTGTTCATGTTCATTACACTAGTAAGCAAAACAACTACAATAACAAAAACACAACCATTGACCGAAAAAGACATTTTTAAGGTGTTTCGTTCTGTTTTGTTTTGTTTTAATTTTACTTTTTTTTTTACAAAAATCTTTTGCTCTTAGTCAATGCTTAAAATAGACTAAATAAAAGTTTGATAAATTTGTTGTCTACCTGAATTATTTTTGATTTAGAATTAAAAAAAAAAAGTTTTCTTTTTTTCTTATTTTTCTTTATAAAACCTGAACATTTCATTAGAATGTTGGATAATTTTTAAATGAATTTAGATGTGCACATGTTAATTAAAACCCCCAAAAAAAGAAAGAAAGTCAAAAACAAAAATATCTGTAACAGTTTGTTAACAGACATAACGTTGGCTCACCAGACAGACAACATCATTGTTAAAGAAAAAATTAAAAAAAATTGTGAGGTAAATTAATACAACCTAAGAATTTTTTTGGGTCTTTGTAATATGCATGTACTCGTACATGCACTCATGTAGCAGCTCCGCTCTCTTTTGAAGTTAATTTGAAAAGTTTATTTTCATTAATTAACCACATTATTTATCAAGTGTACTTTTATTTGAAGTAGCCACTTGAAATTTAATTAATTTTTTTTAAATTATGTGAAAGCAAAAATAGATTTTATTAAGTCATTTAAAGTAATAAAGAAAGATAAAGTGGGAGAGAGAGATAAAGAGAAGTTACAATACAAGGATGGGAAGAAAAATTTATGCTTTAATTAATAATTTTAATAAAAAAAAAATTATATTGAATCAATTACATATTTAATCATTAAAATAATTATTTTAATTAAAATTTGTAATTAGTGCCTAAAGTATTTCTGAGCATACAAAAATTTTAAAAGGCCACACGTAAGTGAGAAGGCATATAAATTATAGACTTGCAGCTTGCATGACATTGTTTAAGATATTGTCCTGCATACAATCATAAAAAAAGTTAAAATGAAAAATTAAATAAAAAAATAAAAAGGAACTACAAATTAAACATAAAATAAAAATATTTTGAAGCATGTATGACATTGTTTAAGACATTGTCTTACATACTGTCATCAACAAAGTTCAAATCAAAAATTGACAAAATTAAAAAAGAACATACAAAATATTGCTTTATTTTATATTTTGAACTATGCCTGATTTTGTTTAAGACATTGTCCTGCATACTTCAATCGAAAAAGTTGCAGTCAGAAATTGATACAAAATTAAAAAGAAATTACAAATTAAACATAAAATAAAAATATTTTGAAACATGTATGACATTGTTCAAGCCATTGTCCTATATACTGTCATAAAAAAAGAAAATTTTGAAATTTAATAAAGAATTAAAAAATAAACTAAAAATCAAACAAACAAAATATTATTTTATTTTATATTTTGAAGCATACACGACATTGTTTAAGATATTGTCCTATATACTGTCATCAAAGAAGTTGAAATGAGAAAATAATAAAAAAAGAAACTACTAACTAAACAGAAAAAATTAATTTTTTTTTTGAAAATAAAAATATGTCTACAAAAAAAAAACAGTTTTTAAAGAAAGATTTAGAGCGACCCTATGGCATTAAGATATATAATCGCCTATATCCCATATGCATCATGAAAAATGTGTTTCGAAACCAGAAAAGCCGGGCACTTGAAGAGAAGGTCGAGAACTGTCTCGTTACTCTCAGGCCAAGGGGAGCATCTAACGTTATAGCGAGGTTATATTTTATATGCTACCTTGAACGTCTTGAGACACTGTCATCGCTTTGCTTAAGTAATATTCAAGAATACAGCTTCTGATGCTAACAAGCGGTACAATATTCGTCCCTGAAATAGAGACGGACTGGCATAAAACCATATGAAGGATACTTAACCCTGACTACCCAATTTTTTATTTAATTTTAATTAAATATTTTTTAAAAAAATTTATACTTACGTGAAAATATATTTTAGTAGTTTAAATAACATGCCACTGCTAACTTCACTGTCGGCATCCAAGTGAGCGCTACAAAATGTTTTCAATATGCAAGCCTGACCATCAAAACCGCTTCTAAAAGCAAAGAATTAAAGAGAAACAAAGAAAAATATATACGAAATTAAAAAAAAATAAATTATTACTAAAAAATAGAATTTTTTTCATTAAAATATGTCAAGGACTTTTCTAAGCTTTAGCATTTTAAATGCATAGAAAAGTGAAGGGAGCCCTGTAGATTGATGAGTATCAATCAGGGGATCGTACGTTCGAGCCTGCATACAACCTTAATGGCTTTGCAGGGATTAGATTTGAAGAATCAATATCATGAATACTATGATTACTGCCTAGATACTGGATGTTAAGAAGGGATAGCTTTAATAGCTAAAGCTCTGCTAGTCTGACACTTCTAAAATTCTACTTTAGTAATGCCTACACATACACTTTCCAAGTTCTCGTATTGAAGCTGTCAGTTTTGAAAGTCCACTATTAAAAAAAAAAATTTTTAAATCATTTTAGTTAGATGTAGACACCATCTAATCCAAAATTAAGTGGACTTATATTAGTTTAAAAAAAACAGCTCATTCAGTTGTTAACTTTAAAATGAGACTTAAGATCATTACTACAACTTAAGATTCTATAAGTCAAATATCAAGCCTTTAGTTTTAAGTTAAAATAAAAATATCGATAAATGTAATATGTCCTTAACGGTGTCCTTTGTTTCCAAAGTCTTAGCCAAAAACCCGTTATTTGCTAAATAAAATTAAAACCTTAACAATCGAAAATTGTAATAACAGGCCTTCGTTTTATGCTAGTGTGACCTTTAAAGTGTATGGTGGTGCTTATGTCCCACTAACTAATTTAATTAATTTTTTTAATATAATTTTTCAAGTCATTTTCTATCGTGCCACTTACCCATCTAAAACATCCGTCAGTGATTGAAAAACATCTCTTTTAAAAAATGGTCTCTTGCGATCGGCCTTATCAGGAAAGGGAAAATTTGCACGAAAACCAAAACCATAACCCCACAGGGTATTTACTTTTAAGATATTATTTTTTACAGTGGTGCGCCACTTAAAGTGAATTAAAATGAATTTATAAAAAAAAATTCTTTAATAAAGTTACATTTACAAACTCACCGACATACGCGTGCCTTTTGTAAAATCTAAATAACGTTTGCCTCTCTTTAGAATCGTTAAATTATTTCCATTATTAGTGGTATTGAAATATTGTTCGTTTGTGTTAGCCAACACTTGGCCATTTACATTTAAATTTGAGGCCAATATGAAAATGAATTGGACTAAAAGATTAAGCGTAAATAACCTCATTTTGTTTTCTATCCACTCAACTGCTTTACTAAAATCCACTTTCAAGTTTAATGATTGAAATAAAAATTCCTTAATTTACATAAACGGCTGATTTGTGGTACAAAAGAAGAAAATGTTTCGCTTCACAATGGCTAGCTTTATAAATATTTTTTTTTTTATTTCTTTCTTGCTTTATTTTAGTTGTTTTTCGCTGAATGCAAGTTAATGGTTTCTCTTGCGTCTTCCGCAATTAATTTTCCAATAAAATAAAACAATTCTCGTAAACTTAATTTATTACACATTCTCCACAAAAATTGCATCTCATTACTCGATTTGCTTATTCTTTTTTGCTTTATGTAACACTTATACACACAATTTTTAAGGATATGCTTTCCTCTTCTTAACCGGCTTTCATTTCTCATCAAATGTAATGAATGAATAAAAATGAATGAGTGATATTTTTTTCAGGGAGTTTTCGAGGATTGTTAACACTAAAGGCTGCTACTGACTGTGTACTTGCTCTACTCGTATTGTTAAGGTTTTATTTCAAGATAATTCTTTTGCTCTTCTACTTCAAGTAAAATTAATTGCCTTTAAAGTATTTTTTATCCATACGTATAAATCAACAAATGTAGAAATTCATTTATTCATATTTATCTTCTTATTACTTTTTTTCTCTTTATTTATTTTACTCATTTACATGAGCACAAGTACAATTACAAGTACTTGTTTCTTATTAACTGTGCCTTTCATGTCAACCAGATTGTCACAAAAAGAAAACAAAATCGAGTTAATTTTTAAATTAAATATAGAAGTTTAATAAATACTTACTAGCTACATGGGCATGCTACATATTTATTTTTAAATTAAATTTTTAAAATTTATACGTCAGTCTTAAAGCTTGACAGCAGTCAGCTATAAACATTTATGATTTCAAACACTGAAATCAATATCAAACATGTTGTTATCACACTCATCTCTGTTGCTTAGGCTTGTATCCAATTAATTTAGCTGATCTCAAGCGGTCTCAAACTCGGTCTCGAACATACTAAGGGTGATGTAAACTTAAAATTGAAAATATTAAAAACAGATAATTTTTTCAATGGAGTTCAATGACAAAAATTTGATTTTTAAATAAAATTGTGATAAAATTATCAAAGAAAAATGTTAATTTTAATTTTAAGTTTACATTACCCTTAGTATGTTCAAGAGCGAGTTTGAGATCAGCTGAACTAGTCTACTATTGCTAAAGCGGGTTTGGCACTATAATATAAGAGTTGAGAATTTTATGGGATTTTGAAAGAGCAAAATCGTATGGTATTTGAGACGACAGTTGAAAAATCATACTGGATTTTTATACTATAATATTTACAACCTTCAAGATTTTCACTTGATTTTGTCAGCTGTGTTTGTTATTACTTTGTGTGTATGCAAAAATGCAAAGTACAAACGTTTAGAAAATTTTCTAAAAATGTTAAGAGTGATACGACTGTCTGTATTTTTTTTGGTATATTTCATTTGATTTCAACAAGTCGTTTAGCTCAGTATTACAGTGTAAAACCCCGTTAATGATACTTGATTTTGGCCCTGCACAAAAATCATAAAACAAACATGCTGCTGCTCCAAAAGTTAAGAAAATCACGAGAAAACTTTTTTAAATAGATAATACATACCTAAAAGATCTGTAGTCAAGAAAATAACCTGGGACTACCAGATTGATAGGTTAGTATAAGCAGCACAGAATACTCATACTGAACACGTTACAATGACAGTTTAAATTTTATAAATTTTTAATTTTCTATAACAGCAAAGGCTTATTCTGGTAAAAAAAAAAAAAAAAAACTAAAAGAGATAGAACGTTACAGATGTATATAAACCGATAGTTGGAGTTGTCATCTAATTGTAGCTAATGCTAAATAGCACATTTACTAAAAGTATTCTTTCAAATTAAATTATTAAGTCTAACAAAACAAATAATTAATTTAAAAACATTTTTAATTACCTCAAATTTATGTTATTCAAAAGCAAATTCGAGTTACAGTAAGCAAGTTGTAATCAACTCTCAGCACAAACATCATCAAACTTGTTTGTGTAGATGATAAGGTTTATAGTAGACTTGGATTCAACTCATTCAGTAGATCTCAAGTTGAATAATCTCTAATATTAAAATAAAATCGCACTCAACATCCTTTATTGTATATTTGTATCCAAATTTTATAAGAATTTTTCTGAATTGTAAGTTACTCTAATACAACCAAGAAAAATTCTATAAAAATTGTTTGTTAAATTTTTTTAATTTTTCAAGTTTAAAATCGCTTCATCTTTAGTATGTTGGACTAAACGAGTTGGTGCCTAGTTTAGATTATAGTCGTGTGTTCAACTAGTTCAAATGATCTCAAACATGCTATGGGGCTATGCCTTTTTAAAATTGTAAATATTAAAAGTTGAAAGCATTTGAATTGAAGTTTTTCTAATTTACGCTAAACAACAAACCCTTATTACAATTTTATTGTATTATTGTTATCACCAAGGGCTAAAATTGCACCGCGACCTTTAAAGATCTATTGAGCAGCTCAGCTCCCAATTACAATCCGAAACACCTTACGAATCTCGTAATCACTATAGGATAGATCGTGACTAGATGCTTTGGGACCAATGCCCCACTACCTAGGCAGCTTGTTCTGTGTCTTGCCACTGCTGGGCACTCGCAGAGAACATGTTCCGATGTTTTCTGTCCTTCTCGACAGAAACGACAAGAATCGTTCTGTACCACACCTATCTTACTCATGTGGTAATTAAGTCTACAGTCTAGAGTTTTATATCATTTCTGCTCTAATGCGCTCGGGATTGATAACTCTTTGACTACCGCATGACCTTTTCGATTTTTATTGTAGACCTAAGCTTGAAAAATATTTATTAAAATAAAATAAAAGCTGATTTTTCCAATTTTATATCAAAAAATTTTATTGAAATGAATGAAAATTTTTTTAGAGAACCAAAAATGACATGGAATTTATTTTTATTATACGAAAAAGAAAAATCTTGCGAATTGAAATACAATATGTAAAACGCTATTTAGACTGCAAGTGAGCTTAACTTGAATTTTTTTTTAAATCACTTCTAAATTTTTCTATAGCATTTGCCAAAACCTGGCCTATGCGAAACACTAAATTTATTATTTTTATTCAAGCATACAGCAGTATGCTTATTTGCTTTCTTCTGTAGAAACTCTAAGCTGTAACAGGTGTGTGTTGTTCTATATTTTTTTGTTTCATTAGCATTTAACAATTTGTTGACAATTTAAAAAGTAAATACGGCTGAGTATAAGCTTTCCAAATAAAAACTTTAAATCTAAATTTGTAAATAATATCAGCTCAAGAGCTCATTCATTTGCATGTGTTTATTAAAAAATAAAAAAACTGTTTCAAAATAATCTTAGTCACAGCGAGAGAAGCTCATAAATAAATTTAGGAAAATGGGGATGATTTTTTTTTAGATAAATTTAATTCACCAAATTTTTTTTAAATATATAAGCTTTATTTGAAGTTTGAAGGCTTATTTCTCAGTCAACAAAAACAAATTTCGTATCCAAAAAAAGTTAACGTAGGCTTTAAAGTAAAATTTATTAAAAAATAATATGAAAAATTTCGATAACGTTGACTTTAAAGTCTGCGTTAATTTTTTTTTTATAAGGGGGTTAATCTTCAAACTTTATTTTAAAAACATTAACTTAAAAGAAATTTAAAAAAAATTATTTACAACTCTTAACGGCACATCAAAAAATATTTTCATTTCTTGTTGGATGTGCTTTAACAGCACGAACCTCAAACAAACTCAAAATTATTTATACAAATAACACAATTCCAACTAGAAATTTATTAACATTAAATTAAATATTGACTAAAGTGTAGCTTAAAATCATTGATTGAGAAACACAACTTAACACTCAAGTGTGAAAGCAACTAACGGTTTTAAGTTCTAGAGCTGTTAATTAATACAACATGAAAATGTTCTACTTTTAAATTGAGAGAAAAAAGCAAAACATGATTTTAGTGTAGAAGGTTTATTATTTTTTGCTATTTTTAATTATTTATCTTTCACACTTAAAATAAAAATAATAAAAAAAAGAGTAGAAAAGAAATGAAAAATTATTATTTCTAATTTTTTTCCTTATTTCGAGTCGAATTCGTTCAGTTTATTGCAAACGATTTCAGATCAATATTATCCAACATAAATCACCTCTACTTATTTTTGTCTAAAGAGCTTGATGCAAGTCTATTAAAAAAATTTTCATTAGGCTTTTCTTTAACTAGTTGAATTGATCTCAGTGATTTCAGACATGTATGATCAAGCACACGCAACATGTTTTTCCCTCTAAAAAAAAAAAAACAAAAAAAGTTTAATAGGCCAAAGTTTAACTAGTTCATTTGACTTGAAACCATTTCAGACAAGTATGCTACAACATATTGTACTAAATGAACTACAAAACTACAGTTTAATGATATACGATATCGAGCGAGTATGATGGAACTTGTATTAATATTTTTTATCTCTGTTTTGTTTTTGCTATGAAAATTTTGATACATGTCGTTTCAAAATAATTTCAGTTTCACATCAAACCTGCATACATGTCTGATACCATATAATATTGCTTATAAAAAATAAGCTATAAAGTGGGCTCTCCATGGCAGTATTGCCTTGATACTCTACTAATCTCTGCAAATATATTTATTTTTGTTTTTTTTAGGACTTGTTTTTTTTTTTTTTTTTTTTTTTGTAAATTAAAATGTATGTTTGAAATCAAACATACCTGTTTGTTGTATATACATATTGAATATATTTTCATGTATGTAAATTAAAACTTATTTCATCTCATCACACACAAGACACTGAAATTAATTACTTTATTAGATTTATTACACATTTAAGCAAATATGTCATTTTCTATTCAATTTGTTAATTTTATAATTTTAATTTAACATTCATTCATACAACCGGTTACATTTATTTATTAACTAGCTGTTATTTACCCGGTCTCATCCGGAGTTTTATCATATATGTAAGTGAGATTTCTTAGATGTTTTTAATTAGTAAAAAATTAATAATTTAAAGTATTTATTGCAAAGTGGATATGGCGAACTTTCGTTGAGTGTTGAGGCTGTATGTTATTTCAAAATAGATGTCGAGTACAAGTTTACTTATGTTAGAGCCTTTGAAGTACAATATTTTAGGTTTTTCTGTGATGCATATACTAAAAGATTGGCTTCCAATACTGATATAGGCGAGAAAATTAAGCATCATCTAACTAAATAAACGTTAGTTCAAGAAATTATTCTTCTGCTTCATTATTTGCTATAGCAAAGCAAATTCAAGACGTACGGGGATTTACAGTTTTTTTTAATCAAATGGCATATATTTATATATACTGAAAAGATATTTACAAATACTATTATGAAACACATAAGGTATTACGTTAAAACTTATTTACATCGGCGTATTTATCTTCACTTACTTAATTTAAATTATTTCCTTTAGGCTTAGCAGTGGGCATGGTCGGTCCAGAATGATATGGTAACCTTCCCTTAAGTATAAAAAGTTTATGTACCAGCTTTCAGAACAATTCGTTGAAAATTACTTTTAAAAAATCAATTATTATGTTAAAAAAGTGGGCGTAGCAGTTTGCATGATTAGTTCAAAGATACATGCATATGCAAAATATATAAGAGAGATTGATTGGAAATTCAATTGTAATTAACAAAAGACCCATTTCAAATGTTTTAGTCAAAAGAGAGCGTAAAGTGGGCGTGGCTTTTTTGGAGTATAGAGTTCATTGCTACAAAATTTCAGAAAAATCCGTTGGAAAACACAAACAAACAGAAAATGAATTTTCTTTATATAGATTAGATTAGCTCCTACCTACGTTTAGGCTTAAAAATGAAAAATTATTGCATTAAATTAATAAAATTAAAAAATGTTTATGTGATACAGCAAACATTGAAAAGTTCAGATGTCAAAAAAAATTAATTAGCAGCTGAGCTGGTTTAAATGCTTAATAAAAGTTGTCCCTTCCCTCTCTCTCTCTCTCCTTCTCTCTCTCTCTCCTTCTCTCTCTCTCATTCTCTCTCTAAATACAAGTACATAAACCAAAAACTGTATTTATTTATTTCAAATGTTTTCTTTTTTTACTAAATAAAATTCATTAAAATCTAAAAACATGACATTTCAAAAATACGCTATTTTAAATCAATTGTTAAATATTCATATAAAACTCTTTTTGGTTTTTCACATGGAAATACTCATGTTAGCATAACGATAGCAAGGAATGAGCTGAAAATATTAATACCACAACATGATGAAACAATTTTTTTTTTATTTTGCATATGGATGTACTGTTTAGTGTTAAGCCTCACTTAGCCAAATTAGTTATTGTTCTAAGCAGAATAATCA
The DNA here is from genome assembly GCA_947397855.1 of Thelaira solivaga. NCBI lineage: Eukaryota > Metazoa > Arthropoda > Insecta > Diptera > Tachinidae > Thelaira > Thelaira solivaga. The sequence continues at coordinate 75,021,751 of OX377610.1, forward strand.
TATTGAAGAGACAGTTTTCAAAATAGTTAAAATGATTGAATTATGATGCATTGACAAAATGAATATGGTAGCTGAAGAGACCACCACCACTCATTCATTTAGTTATGGTCGTGCTTTTAATAATTATGTAAAAATATTAAACAAGTAAATTCACTTGTACTCGTTTCCGCTATACAAGTATTGAAAAACAAGCATCACCATGTAACTATTAAAGCCAATAAAATAATAACAAAATTATGTACTTGCTAATCTAACAAAATGATTGAGAATGTACAAATTTTAGTGCAACTAAAAGCATTTATAGGAATTGCTAAATTTTCAGTAACACTAACAAAACATTAATCATAATTTTGAAAAAGGAATTTACAAACTAGTAAATAAGTTAGCTGGCCAAATTTTATGGAGCATTTGCATCTACACACTTTTAGCAAACATGTTTACAAACAAAATTATCAACAACACTGGACTTAATATAAAATAATAAAGAAATTAATAGCACTTGCTTGGCCAGCAAATGATCATTAAGAATTTATTGAATTGAATGAACATTGTGAATAAATTTAAATCTGATTAATAGTGTTTGATGAGATATTTTATTTGAAACACATGCAGGTAGGACAAAATTTTAAATGAACAAACGTTCTAAATTTTTTAAGTAAACATTTTTTTGAATTTTTCTTGAAAAAAAAATTTTTTTTTGACAAAATTGAAAAATGATACCGTATTAGATATGTGATTTATTAAAAGTACAAAAAATCTTGCACAACATTTGATTAAATCATGTTCGAGTCATGATTTAAAATTGATTGTTTTTTACGCTGTTCGATACTATTGAATTTAAAAAGCAAAATGCACACATTCGAAAACAGTTATTAAATTAACGATCACACATATTTGAGTAAGCTACTGCGTAGAAAATAGGCGTGGTTTTTTGTTTTTTTTATGTGTACTTGTATTGAAATACAGATTTGTACTGCTGAATATTTTAATCAAGGCATATGCAGGCTAGTGCCTGTGTTTGCATTTTCTTTTCACTTTCAATCGTGTGAAACAGCATAAAATACAATCGAGCTTCGCACATTATTTAAACAAAATTTTGTGCACGATTTTTAAACAAATTGTTCCTTTGTGTAGTTTGATTAATTTATTATCATGCACAATCAACTAAAAATTCCTTTTATGCAAATCTCTGATAAGAACATAATTTTTAAGTTATTTTATTGCCGGTTCTTATGTGTTTTGTTTTTTAATCCAATCAGAAGTCAGTTCTTGAGTTATTGCAAATTATATGGTGTAACCTGCAGTTTTTGCTATACCTTGAAAACTATAAGTTGAATTAAAAAATTAGGTACACAATTTGTATGAGGATATCCAATATATTAGAAACCAGTTTTAGTTTTGGCGCCACCAAAATCATTGTAGACCTGTATTATTTAAAAACTAAAAATCAAACTCCTGAAAACTGTTACAATAAAATTAATATGTAAACATTTTGCACAATCCACTGCTAGAAATTAAAATAAAATAATTATAGTACAATGATTTGACTCCAGCAGAAATAATTAAAAAAAAAACTAAAACAATTTCACACCATTTTTCCATATCAATGGAGTTTTTCACGAAGTATTTTAAAAGTTTAACAACCATTTAAATACTTAATTGTTACTGTGAAATTTAAAAGCTTTACAATTAACATTTAAGTTTCATGTGAGCAATTAAATAACAGTTGACACCAAATAAAATTGTTAATTAAAAACTCCCTTTAATGTGATCATTTTATTAATTGAAAAAGTGTGCCGCATTAAGTACTTTATTTTAAAAGAAAATAAAGTTTAAAAAATTGTCTCATTGATTAAAATTTTAATTGAATCAATTAAGTAAATATTAAATATATGAATATAAATGACATAGCTAAATATTAAATATTTTAATTAAAGTAATTGTCACGTTGATAAAATTCTTAATTGAATCAATTAAATATTTAATTGAAAAAAAAATAATTTTTAATTAATTTTGTTTAAAATCAAAATTTTAAACAAAGATATTAATATTTGAACGTAACAGCTTAATACAAATTTATTAAAAATAATTTATACTCTGGATTTGCATATAAATTTTCTATATAATTGTGAATTATTAAAATTATAAATTTAACGAAAGAAGAAAAGAAAGAATTGTAAAGTGAAAAACAGAATGTAGTCACCTGCAAATTAGTTTCCAACATTAAAATTGAAATCTATTCAATTCAAAGACTAATTTGTATAATTTTGCCTTACAAATTATACAAATATATCTCTGATTTATGATGGCCTAACACTTGTAAAGAAACTAACATCTAATAACAGGGTTCACCTGATATATTATGTATATAGAGAAGAATGAGAAGGGACATGAACTCGTAAAAAAGCTATGGCTAATAGTTGCATTGACGCAAAACCATTCGGCGGATTATCTTGTAGCTCTTTTAAGGTTGGGTTTAGAGAGTGGCTGAAAAAATTATAGCAAAAATATTGGTTGGAGACAACAGGTATCAGGGTAGTGAAAACATTCTCCGAAGAAAACAAATGACTAGCCAAGCCTGACTCCATCAGTAATTCGCATTGTCACCTGACTCATGAATGGGCAGTGCAAAATACTAGGAAAATATGAAGATCGAATGATGCTCGAATTTGGAGCCGCTTTCATTACTTATTGCTTCACTACGTATAACCGTTTGCTAAAGCGCACAACCCACCTAAACAAGTTTTTGAATACTAGACAAGTGACGATCACTTGAGAGTAAAGTCACAATAGCATTATTCTTTACTTAATGACCAGCTAACTTGCTCTCGCTTCTAATTATAAGTTTAATTTTTAATTAAATCAATTTTCAACCAAGCCAAAAAATATGATCATTTTGATTAAATACTTGGAAGTAAACTTAATTGATTCAATTAAAAAACTGTCATTATGATCAAATGCCTAATTAAAGCAATAAAAAATTTTAATTAAATCAATTAAATATTTAGTCAAAATGACAGTTTTTCAACCAAACCTAAAAATATGATCATTTTGATTAAAAACTTTCAAGAGTAAATTTAATTAAATTTACTTGATTCAATTGAAAAACTGTCATTATGATCAAATTTTTAATGAAATCAATAAATTTTTACGTTATATGTTTTATATTGCTATATTAATAAATTTTGTAATTAAATCAATTAAATGTTTAATCAATTTTTAATTAAATTAATTTAATATTTAAGCAACATGACAATTTTTTTCATTCAGCTCAAAGTTTATTTCAGAGAAACGCTTTGGAAAATAAAAATTTTTATAACGTACACATAAATAGAATTAAATTTAATTGATTCAATTAAAAACATATTGATTCAACTAATTAAATCAATCAAATTTGTAACAAATTTTTAATTAATAAATATTTTTAATTAAATCAATTAAATATTTAAGCTATATAACAATTTTTTTCATTCAGCCGAAACGTTTTAAAAAATAACAAATTTTATAAAGAGCACATAAATAGAAAAATGTATAGAAAAGTTTTGCTAGTCACTGTGTCAGAGTGAATGTGTGTTGTATTTTAATATTCAAATATATCCGTGTATAAACAATATGTTAATACACTTTATTGTTATAATTTTGTTAATGGCATTTAAGTATCATTCAATCAATCTTTACTACCAGGGGACAATGAGTTTTATTTTATTTTTTTTTTTTTAACAGCCAACCTAAACCATCATCAGCATTATTAATGGTGATTGAAAATGGTGTCTTAAATGATGAACGTAAGAAATACAATTTATTTAGTTGGTATTTGAAGCTCAATAAAATTGTTACATTAACTGTAATTCTGTGAGTTTTTAATTTATTTATTTATTTACCTTCTAGTTGGTGACTGTTGAAAAAAAAAATTTTTTTTTAATTTTACGGTTGAATAGCAAAAGCTGTAGAGTTGAAAATGCGAGAATGAATGCAAGCGATTTAATTCATTTTACAATTTTTGTGCATTTATTTTTTTATTGAGTTTAAAATTTGTGACAAGCAAATTAAGGCTTGTAAGTCTATTGTGACATGTAATAATAATAATTATCACACAATATCTAGTGTAAAGCAATAATGTGAAGCTGTATAATTTTAATTAAAATTATTTTATTGCCATTAAAACAACAACAATAAAACAAACACACAATTAATTATACAACCACAACATGATAAGCAAAGTTATTTTGAATTTGCTCATCACAAATATAATCCTTTCACTAAATGGCTGGCTGCCTATGCCCACATGTGCCGCACTGCACCATTCCCCTCGGAAAACTGGGACAAAAGTAAACTTATTTTCAAATAAAATTCAAAAGACATTAAGTAAGGAATTTCTATTGAATAATAGTTCAAATATTTTAGCAAATTTAATTGAGAAAAACGATAAAAATATCAGCTTGCTAAAACATGCACCACCTACAGCCAACAACACTTGGCAATTATTGCAGACACCATTAGAAAACTTGGAAATTGCTGCTGTGCACAATGTCATTCTTGATGAGAATGTGAAAACTTTTAATGATTTTCATTATGGAATTAATAAAAGCAATCAAGAAAATAATTTAAACAACAACCAAAAACAAGCAACACCTTTGTCATTGTCTACTAACAATAACAACAACAACAATAACTACAATAACAAAAGTAAATCTTTCAACACTTCAATCTTGTTGTTGACTTCATCACCATTACCACAGGAAACAGCACCAACATCAATATCAGCATCAGCATCAGCTAGTGAGTCAACCAACTTCACATCTTATTTTGAACGTGTCGAAATGCATGAAACTCTGACGCATACGAAACATGAAAAATTGCTGCTTCATCGAAATAAACGCTATTTATTATTTCCTGAAGGTAGTTCATTTCAATTAGGTGAGTAGAACAAATTGGGAGAGTTCCCTCCCCCACAGTAAAGCAAAAAATAAAATTCATTTTCTTTTATTTAATTCAATTATATTTTCTGTAGAGTTCAGAAAAAATTTTATTAAAATTAAATTAGATTTGAAACCTCAATTTTTTAAAGGGTCTGCTGAAAACTTAACCGTTTTTGGTACCTTCTACCACAATCCATTTCGGATTGTTATTTTGAAAACAAAAATTGATGTTGATGTAGCGTGTAATTAAAGTTAGAACTTTGTGCAGCAAATTATGGGTCTTTAGCCAATTTTTGACACAAAAGTTGACTTTTAAGTTAAGCATAGGCAATCCAAGATTAAGAAAAATAGGGAAAGCAGAAATAGGAACTAGCATACTTTTACTTTAACGTCTAAACCTAAAGTTTAGAGTATATTATCGAATTTCGATTTTTGAAACTAAAAAATTCGGTTATCACAACTGAATTTTTGACTGCTGACAAATTCAGTTGTTGTCAACGAAATTGTTTTCTGTTTTATTTAAATTTAACAAAATGCAAATGTATCCTTTAACCATTTTATCATCTCTATTAATCTCTCATTCTTGCTTGTAAGACATTAAATTAAATGAATTTATTTTCATATTTTAAATATTATCTTGACCCTTGTCTCATTATAAAATTTTTTTAATGCATCCTTCTCCTTTTACAATTAATGTCTTACAGTTTTTGATCTCATCATTCCGATTGTGGATTATACCAACTTTGCCATTATGGGCATAACATGTGCAGTGGCCTGGGAGTTGCCCAACAAACCGCCCAGTGAGATAATTGAGAATTTCCGCACAAAACTTAACGATGGCACATTTGGTTTCAGTAGACGCAACGATACCGTCACACAACAGCCACTTGAATACATTAACCGGCAAGAGGCTGTAGAAAATGATAAAATATGGAGAGAAGCCAGTGCATTAAATAACAAACAGTATCTGCCAGCGTATCACAGGCATCAGCAGCTGTCAGCAACAATTGCAACCACAAACGGAAATGAAAATATTTTAACTAACGCACCAGCAAATAATTTTTATTACAACAGCAACAGCAACAACATGCAACCAACGGCAACTTCAACAAGATTTTTCTATGGGCCACATGCTCAACAGCAACAACAACACCAGTGGCATAACTTTAATATAAAAACATTTAAAAATAATCAAGTGAAAACTTTAACTAGAAAAGTTCCCATAAATCTGTATGCTAACGAACATTTAGGCTACAACAAATGGCAGCTGCAAGGTCTTTATGGGACCAAAGCAAACTGGTGGCAGCGTAACAAAGAACGCTTAGCAAATCAATGGCAGCAAAGTAAATTAAAATGGAAAAATTTCAAAGAAAAGTGAGTATAAAAAACTGCTACTAATTTAAACACAACTGTAAGCACAAACGACTATTCATTTCTCTCTTTTTTCCTCAATTTTTTTTTTATTCCCTTTTTTGCTTCTATTTTTTTTTTTTTTTTTCTTCTTGTTAGTCCCCAAATAAAATATGAAACTCCCCTGTTTGGCAAACGCACAAGCAGAAAACGTAAAATTTTAAATAAACGACCAAAACATCTCATTTATCCAATATTTGGCAAACGTAAACGACGTCGCCGCCGCTCAGCTAACAATGATGATTTGACCAAAAGATTACAAAACATTCACACCAAAGAGCATCTAAAGACACGACAAAAACTCTATGGAAAAATTGAAAAACTTTATGAAACGTAAGTAAGCACAAGCAGGAAGCTCCAAAGCCTTCACATGTGTAACCTATAGAACAACAACAAAATTAACGTTGTTTTTTTTTATTTTTTTTTTCATTGAAATCCTGTTGACAGACGTGGTCAGAATGGAACCGCATGTGTTTTGAGGGCTCTCTGCGAAACGGAAAAAATACATTTAAATGCTCATCAACACAATGAAGCACCTCAAAGTTTTGTTATGGAACTTTTACGTTCCATATTTGCATTGCCCAAAGACACACTGACCAATTCAAAGGAATCATTGTTACATCTAGATGACCGCTATACGGATGCGGTGTTACTTGCACATGATGTCACACAAAGCTGTAGTCAACAATACGGCGATTGTGAATACAGCATCAGCTATGTGGTATAAAATGAATAATTAAAAAAAAGGCCGCAATTTGTAAAAGAGGGCGAAAGGCAGGGCAGTACATTCACCGCACTGCTTTAATAAAATATGTATGTGTTGCACAAGAAAGTGAAGAACGTTTTGTTTTTATTTAGCTTAAATTTTACTTTAAATAAAATTAAAAGACAATTTGCATGAGTTTATTAGCAGAGTTAAAAAGTCTCTTCCGTTAATTATGCAGATATCTGTCGCGTGGAATTGTTATTTCTTATAATTTATTTATTTTTTTTAAACAACGCAAATCTGCGAAGCTTCTTGCTTCTGCTTCTGCAGAAAACACCAAAGGTCTAGGCAGGGGTCGAACCTGCGACCCCAGATTGATAGGTTAGTACGCTACCTACTAGTCTATCCTTTAGCTCTTGAATAGATCTTGACTTTTTGACATACAGTTTTTCTTTTAAATATCCTTAAAGAAAAAAATTCAATGGTGTCATATCACATGATCGCGGTAACCAATTAACATCGCCACGAAATGAGCTAACACGGCCATTGAATTTCTCGCGCAAAAGAGCCATTGTCTCGTTGGCTGTGTGGCAAGTAGCACCATCCTGTTGGAACCAAATAACGTGTAGGTCCATATCCTCAACTTCTGGACACAAGAAGTCCGTTATTATCAGGCGATAACGAACACCATGCACGAGTCCAGGTTGACGGCTCTTTTGCCACACTATCGCGAACAGCAGCAATGTGCACAGGTGCTTTCACATTTCCTACAAACCCGATGTACTGAAATTTGGGCACAATTCTCCCGATTGTGGACACAATTGTCCAAAAAATCATGAATGCATTTTAATTTGAATGCCCAGGCTTCAACAATCTTAAAGCGCTGCTCAATGGTGTAACTATCCATGGTTGAATTTGTCAAATTAAATTGGGCAGAAAACTTGACGTTAAAGTGTAACTCACAATTTACGTTGTGCATTATGACTGAACTACAATTTATAATTTATCAATTTTAGTAAAAATTTTGTACAAAATTTGCTTAAATCATGTTCGAGGCACGATTAGAAGCTGATTGTGTGACTCATACTTCATATCGAAGATTATGGTTTTACCACCCACTCAGCATATTTGCAAAATAAAAATATGCACAAATATCAACCTGATTACTCCTAATATAATAATTTTTTAATTGAACTGAAGAAATTATTTTCAATTAAATAGTTAATCGATATAACAATTTTTTTCATTAAAATTTTTAATTGGCCTAACAAATTTGTTGGTTGTCAGTGTAATTTTTAATAATACTTTGTTGTTTAAAAAGGAAAATAAACGATAACGTGAGACAGGTATTCATTCACCTAGTTTTCGCTTTCTTCTATTTATGTCTGCTTCAACCCAAGTATTATTAAAAAAGGACCACAAAAAAAGACTCATAAAAGCCACCACCTCATTTTTTTTTTCTTTTGTAGAGAGGGGTGGCAGGCTTTTCCTTAACTTCATTTCGTCTGTTATTTTTAAAAATTTACTTCGAGAAATACCAAAAGAGATACAGCTTGCACTCGGTGACTTTAAAAATGTTGCTTAAAAAAATTTTCCAAAAAAAAAAAAGTTAAATAGAACAAATCAAAGAGAGTGTGAAATGTCTTAAAGAATTTGAAAAAATGAAATATTAAAATATTCTTGACGTTAATTAGAAGAAAAAAAAATTAAAATTAAGTAGACTTAGTAGGCAAATATTATTTGTTTTTATAAGAATTTAACGAAACTGTGAATGTGTACTAGTTATTTACGAAAGAAGAGACAAGTAAACAGCCAACCCAACCCAACAACAGAAGGAAATCATTTAACTGCTTTTTAAGTTTACTTTTCCACACTTTTGACAAAATGCAAATTATAGAAGCACGAAGTGCCAGCTACAAACAGCCATAAAACAAAAGAAATTTTTTAATAAATAATAGAAAATAATAGTAAAACAAAATAAGAAGGCAGTTGCAACAACAAAAATAACAACAATTATTAGTTTACAGTTGAAGATGATGTTGTGCTTTGAACAAGCATAAACATAAATTTTAAGCCTTTAAGTAGACTTTAATTAAACTCTACAGTTAGAAAGATTTAAGCAAAAGTAAGCTATGCCACAGCCAAAAAAAGGAACTTTGGACAATCACTGGCCAAACTATAACAATCAATATTTCGAATTCTGTACAAAAGTTTTTTCTTTAGAATTTTTTTTAATATGAGACTTTTGAAAAGACTGCTTTACACATCTTATCAAAGCTTAGTGAAGATTTACCCGATTTTATTACGAAATATCTCAAAAAGTTTTTAATTTTATTTCTTTAACTTGTTTTCACTTTATTTTTTTTCTAATTAAACTAATATTTTTAGAGTTATTGAGGAAGGAGTGATTAAAAAAATATTAAAAAAAATTAATTTCGATTTTTAAAAATTCACCAAAAATAGAAAACGCCCAATACTAACCGGTTTTGTTACCTAATCTTAAAATTGCATATATAAACAAAATAAATCGGATCATAAAACATCTAAATCTTTAGTTAAATAAGGACTTTTTCCCAGTTAAAAAATTTTTTTTGAAAATATTATGCAAGAAACGATTTGATTAATTAAAATTGCTTTATTGATTCAATAAAATATTTCATAAATTATGTGAATCAATGCAATATTTTCTATATATATTAATAAAAATATTTCAATACTCAATATAAGAATATTTCATTGAATTAATGATATATTTTCATAAATAAAATTAATTTGTTTAATAAATTAATTACTGTATTTAATTAATTAAATTGTTTCATTAAATTAATAAAATTACTTTATTGAATTAATGATATTATTTTATTCAAATAATAAAATTATTTCATTAAATTAATGAAATCGTTTCATTATATTAATGATTTATTTTCATGAAATTATTTTATTGAGTTCATTAAATTATTTCATTAATTTAATGGAATTACTTCATTGAATTAATGAATATTTCACTGAATTATTTAGCTTATCTCATTAAATTGATGAAATTATTTCATTAAATTGATGAAATTATTTAATTAAATTGATGAAAATATTTAATTAAATTGATGAAAATATTTCATTAAATTGATGAAAATATTTCATTAAATTGATGAAAATATTTCATTAATTTAATGGAATTACTTCATGAATTAATAAAGTTTTCATTAAATTGATGAAATTAATTAAATTGATGAAATTATTTAATTAAATTTATGAAATTATTTAATTAAATTAATGGAATTATTTCATTGAATTATTTAGCTTATCTCATTAAATTGATGAAATTATTTCATTAAATTGATGAAATTATTTAATTAAATTGATGAAATTATTTAATTAAATTGATGAAATTATTTCATTGAATTAATGATATATTTTCATGAAATTATTTTGTTGCATTAATTAAATTATTTCATTAAATTAATGAATTTTTCATTGAATTAGTTAAATTATTTTATTAAGTTAATTAATAAATTATGAAATTATTTCACTCAATTAGTTGAATTATATCATTAAATTAATTAAACTTTTTCATTAAAATAATGAATTCATTAAATTATTGAAATTATTTCCTTAAGAATATTTTATTAAATTAATGAAATATTTCATTAGTCTAATGCAACATATTATTGGTTGCAAAATAATGAATTTTTCACTTAATATAAAAATTAAAATTTCTTCTAGCCACCCATTTAGATTATCAATTGCTTTCGACATATAATAAAAGCAATCAATATTCTAGCAGTAATTTGAAAATTAAGTTAGATCCTGCTCGATATCTAATATGGCGATGGGGTCTCATTTTAATATACCAAAACAATAATGCCCACGCTTACACATTCATAGTTAGAGACTTTTGTTGGCCTGCTGAAACCATCATGACTCCATACATGTATGTAAAAGGCCAGGATTAGTCCAAAAGTGAGCTAAAAGTATGAATCAAAAGGTCTGATTTAAATTTTCAAAAACCCCATTACACTTGAACTTTTTTTTAGTCGCTTCTACCACAATCCAACTCTAAATTTTGTTATTTTGAAAAAGAAAATATTGATTTTGTGGTTCCGTATAATTAAGGGTAGACTTTGAAGCAAAAGTTGTGAGTGTTAACATACGAGTAGTTCGCAGCTTTTAGTTTAAGGTCTAAGTACAAGCTTCTAGCCGTTACACTTTCATTTTTATTTTATAGCCACACAAATAATAACTGAGGGTTCCCTTTACACATACTTAACAAAGAATCATTAATACTGGCTATACTTATTACTTAAGCGTCAGTATGTATGCAAGAATTAAAATTTGTCAGCAATTAGCAGCATCGCTACTTTGTCCTCTATTTTCTTTTATACTATAAATTCAAAATTTGAAATTTTCTTCTTCGTCATTAATAGTTGGTTGGTAAGTTTTGCTGGGAACTTGAAACAGACAAGAATGTTGACATTCGTTCTTAAACAAGAAAAAAAAAAGATAAATAAATAAATTTACATTAGCAAAGACAAAATAAATAAACTTGTCATAAAAAAATTTAATTAAAAAAAATTACAACACATAAAATAGAAGAACAGCGGCATATTGGTGACCTGAAAAGCATGAAATCTCAAAACTGCATTTTGATTTATTACACAATTGCATTTGCACAATTGGGCTTGTTATCCTGCAATGACCTGACTACCACAAAAATAAGTCTGGAGCAAGCAATTGAACGGCAATTAAACAAAGAACAGCATGAGTATCAGTTTTCTAAAGAAACTTTTCATCACACGCTTCAACGCAAAAGAAGATATTTAGAATTTCCAGAAGGTTCATCTTTTCAATTGGGTAAAACACGAACAATTTCAAATTCTTAAATAATTTTTTAAATAAAAAAATATTTTCAGTCTATGACATGATCATTGGTGTGGTTGATTTCACCAACTATTTAGTTTTGGGTATTACGGTGGCCTTAGCCTGGGAACTGCCCTCTAAGCCACCAAGTGAAATTTTGAATGATATTAATGAGCGTCTAAAAGATGGCACTTTGGGTACTTCACGCAATGATACCGTAACAAAAATTAAATACATAGACAACAAGGCTTCTACAGTCACTGCTAAAAGTCCCGTTAATTTATATCAATATAAGCTGCAGCCCATATTTAGAGCACCTATGCATTATCAATACTACAGCCCCAAGACGCCCGATAGTTACTACAAGGATGCAGGTGATAAAAATTCCCAGATTTGGAATTACTATAAACCGAAGAAGTACAAGACTTGGGCTAATAAATTCTACACCACAAAACAAACGCATCCATTTGCCAAATGGATAGATGCAAAACCAGTTTCCGCCCAGTTAAGTGTTAAAGGTATTAAATATCCCTGGTGGAATTTACCTGAACGGTAAGTATCTTAAAATTAATATTCACAAATAATTATAGATTAACTAGAATAATTAAATAGTAGTCACTTAGGAATACAATAATTCTGTTATGGCCGCATTGATCAGGTGGCTTCTTCCCACTTCTAGTTCTAAATCCACTTAGGAAATTAGCTAAACAGAAAAAATAAATATAAGAGCAAATATTTAGAATAATATCTCATGACCTAGACCTAGTAAACTTTAGGATACAAATTTATGAAAAATTTTTTACTTTACTTCTACTCTACTTTTATGGGTAAGAAGGTCAAGCTTTATCAAGTGAATATTTTAATTACAAACGAATCCCAGTAAGCTCACAATTTTTAATTGCAAAAGTCGCTTAATCGCAGCTAAATATTTTTATCTATTAATTTTGCGTAATTTCATAGTTGTTTTGACTCCACTCAGAAGTAAAACTTATTTAGCTGTTTTGCTTTGTGTTCATTGTAAAGTCATAAATTTTAATAAAACAAAACCCGCTTAATAGAAAAAGTAATTTAATTTCAACTGGATTTTAATGTAACAAATTTCGTTTAATAGAAAAAAACTGTTACAAGTCCGTTAACCTATTCTGAGCTAAATAAAACGTAAATGTTTCAAGCGACTTCTTTCTAGTAAATAAGGTAACCTCAACAATTAGGCTAACTTAGTTTAGGATACCTCAAATTAAATTGTTACGCAACGCTTTGTTACGTTATAACAGATGGTCCATTTTGATTGTCTATAACTTTGCCAAAGAAAAAATAAGTAAGCTTGGTTTTCATATAAAATTGTTTGGTCTTCACATTTTTTTCGTTATGACTGGAAATTATATCGGCTAAACTTTCAGCTCTTTTTAAGAAGAACAACATCTCAGGCTGAATTTCTTCAATTTTGTAACAAATAACCAATATGGCGCGCAATTAAAATGGTAGCAGGTCCTTTGCCCCACTTTGTATTAACATTAAAATTTAGGTTTACATTGTGTTAATTTGAGTAACGCTATTTTAAGTTAGGTTACGTTACGTAGATTTAAGTTACGATTTTTTAGCAGATATTACCTTAAATTCAGTAGCTATTGAGTTATTTTTTTAAGATACTCGATATTAGGTTTGTTGTTATTACGCTACGTTAGCTTACTTAAGATTATGCTACGTTACACTGAAGTAGGGTAATTTAAAATGCATTGTACTAATTTAACGTACAGTAATTCAACTAGATTAATTTATAGGTTAATTTTGGGTTACGTTATGTTAATTTTATTGCTACGTCAAGTAAATTTAAGTACCTTATATTGCAATAAATTTTGATGTACACAAGTTTATTTAGTTAAAGTACTTAAAGCTTAATAAATCTACCATTTCAATTAGATAGAGTATTGTAAATAAGGTTCGATTTAATTACGTTACGTTAGTTAAGGTAAGATTATATCACGTTAGCTAAGTATATCAATTTATTATTATCATTATGGGCTATAAATAGTACCTCAATTAATTTAGTTTATATTACCAAGAATAAATTTCAATTAACTTGCATTAATTAAATTAAAAAGTTTCTTACGTTTTATTAATTTTATTTAGTCTACAATAACATGGAGCTACGTGCTGTTAACATAAGTTATGTTATTTTATAATATTCTACGTTAACTTGGTTTGGTATAACTTACCTTACCTCATTTTAAGTTTGTTAACGTAACACAATTTAGCTAGATTAGTTTTTAATACTGTAAAGAAATTTGGGTTACGTTACATTCTTAAATAACGTAACTTAAAGTAATATAAGTAATCAATGGACTTTATATTACTTTAAGTTACGTTATTTTAGGATATATTACGTTACTATAAAGTAAAAGGGTGTAAGAGTACTTGCAGCTTATTTATCCAAATTTATGTATTTTTTTCGGGTGTAAAATGATGTTAAAGTTTCACAATTCCTGGTAAGAAGATGCTGTAATCCGTCTGTTTATTTTTTAAAATTACAGTCTCAAAAACTCATTTAATACGCGACCGAGTGTTAGAAGATTTGATAATAATATGGCTTATGGCAGAACATCTCATTCGAATTCGTATAAGAAACCTAGTGGAACTTACTCAGCGTTTCGGGGTACCGGACGTGCTGAACATCGAATTTATCCAGTTTTTGGAAAACGCAGTACTTCCAATAAAAATCTAATAACTAGCCATCATATGCGTTTCAAGCGCAGCGGCATTACCACAGCACATCTAACTAAATGGGATCGTATACATATTGAGCATCATCGCAGGACTCGTCAGGAATTATATGAACGTATAGAGAAATATTTAAATGGGTAAGTTATTGAACTACTGCTTGTAATTGATTCTAGACCTGGATGTACTCGGCTTAATAAAGAAAATAATAAAAATGTTTGTTGAAAGTTTAAGAAACTCTGCGAAATAAATTTAATTTTAACTTGAATAAAAAAAATAGTCAAGAAGAGGTTTAATATTATCAGTTAGTGTCATCTTTACAGAAGTCGAACCCTCTTTTTACAAAAAATCCGACTGGAATTAAAAGGAAACGTTGATGACACTTTAGTGAAACTAATTGAAGTGTTAACGCACACACACGCATACACAAACTATTAAGCTCTCATGTACACGCATACATCTACACAAACAAGCATAGTGATTTAAGAAAAAAATATCAAATTGAGTCGAATTGTCCCCCTAGACTAAAGTTTATCTTTTTTCTATTTAAAATTTCTTTGTTTTATTTTTTTTTTCTTGTGTCTTGTCTTATTCCACTTACATTGTCTTGCTTGTACATCTTATCCTGTTGTTTTCTTTTCAATATGGATGCTTATGTTGCTGCTGATGCACATAGAGTGGGAGGAAATCCTTCTATTACTTAAAACAATTTGTGCTCGACAGGGATTTAAGTGATCAACTATAAAAATTATAAAGCAATAACAACTACAATAAGTGCTAAACGACCGTTTGACTGAAAGTTTGACCCATCGTTTGCATTGGCCAAGCGTTTAATAGTAAAACTACGGTAACACGAGTAGTTTTTATATGTGACTAAGCTTTACGTACACAAACATTTTTTTAGAACAGTTTTTTATTAGTTTGTTTGTTTTTCTCTTAAGAAAACTAAATACTTTTAACAGTCATTTATTTAATTTGTTTACCTCCCCCCAGTCGTGGCTCTCCTGGTCATCAATGTGTTTTAAGAGCTCTGTGTGAGACAGGCCAGAAATCAAACGACCACAGGCCAGGCTCTTTTGTGGGCGAATTGATGCGTGCCATCTTTACTCTGCCTGAACCGTTAGATGCAACTCCTGCTGAGAGTCAGCAGCAACAGCGTTATGATTTTGCCAATACACTGAAGGATGTCTGTGCTACTCGTTACAGTCAATGCAAAGATTCATTATGGTCCTCACACTTTGTTGCTTAAAATGTTAATGAAATAAAGTAAACTTTTTTTTAATAATTTTTTGTTGTTTTATTTATAAAGATTTTTTTGAATTCAATAGCCAATCCAAAATGCTAAAGGGGCACTTGTTGTGAATGTAGACATCACAAGTTTGATAATCAAATTCCATTACGCGAGTGTAATCGTCTTTTAAGCCATTAATTGTAGGAAATCTAGGACAAAATTTAAATTAAAATTATTTTTTTACATTTAAATTCAAAGCAAAATGTTTACTGAGTCTTATTAAGACAACAACAAAATTTTTTAATGTATAAAAAAATTTTTTTTTTGTTTCTGCAATCCAGCCAATTATCACATCGTCTAGAAATTTTGTATGAAAACATTAAATTTTTTTAAGTCATTTTCATACAAAATTTTTAAAGAATTTTATGATTTGCTTTGAAATTCATAAAAATAAAATTTATTTCAGTTCTAAATTTTTCATGAAAATTATTAAAAATAAATTGAGTGTTTAAGACAAGTTGATCGCTTGTGTTATGGCTTTAATCTTCAAAAAAAAATAAAATACTTACGTGAAGATTACCCGCAATATGTCCTGAATCATAGAATAGCCGGGTGGCAATAGAAATCGTTTACTATCACATATGGCCCTCAAGATGCAAGATTTCATATCAATTCCTAAACTGGAAAAAGAATTGTTTTAAAGAAAAATTGTTTTAAAAAATTAATTTTTTAAAGAAAAAATAAAAAAAATTAAAAACAAATTTTTTTTTTAAATTTTGAAGAAAAAAAAGAACATTTTTCTACGAAAAAAATTGTCTGTACTCCTTAGTCTTATAAATACCAACATACAAGATGCCTAGCAGCCTCAGCCTCCTGTAAACATATGCTGCCGACATTTTGCCTCATTACGGTTGTCGAAGTTGTGGTCGACAGCACTAATATAAAACATATGCGGATTGATATTTAAGCTACCTAACGCTAGATGGCATCACAAAAACTCCAAAGTCATTACACTTGCCTCACTAAGTACCATTTAAGTTTAGCCAAATGTAAGAATCATGGCTCACTGAGTACCGCTACATGGGGAATCAGAATAGCGAAAACATTCATGCTATTCCCATCTCGCATAAGAACAAATTACTTACTAAGATTGAACCGGTTAGGAATTCGCATTGTTACGGGACTAGGCATTGCAGAGTATCGAAACATGATGGTAAATATCAGAATGAACGATCTCTGTAGGATAAGTAACCAAATTCCGTTACTTAGGGCATCATTACCTACAACTGTCTGTCACGTCTTTGAGTTGTTAATGAATACTAGATATAGGGAGTATTTGTAACATGAAAGTAGAGTCACAAACTTTAGTGACCAGATGATTGGTTTCAGTTTGTAGCTCTAATTCTAATTTCCTCTATGAAGCCGGAACTTGCGGTACAGTATGATATTTATTGCAGCTGACTACTAAGAATCCTAGTTCTAAAGGGTGTCCCAACAAGAACGCAAGATTTAAATTTTAAATAAATGACTGATGCAGCAATTGAATTGTTTCTCTGCCTGTATGATATGTGGCGCCGTCTTGTTGAAACCACAAGCCCTGCACATTCATTTCTTCAATTCTAGGCAAGAAAAAACTGGTTATCATTTCACGATACCGAACACCATTGACTGTTTGCACTTGACCTGCCTCATTTTAATAAAAAAAAGGTCCAATGATTCTTCCAGCCCAAAAACCACACCACACAGTGACACGTTGAGGATGCATTTGCTTCTCGTGAATCACTCAAGGATTTTCTTCACCCCAAATGCGACAATTCTGCCTATTGACATGGATGGAAATGGGCCTCGTCACTGAAGATGATTTTATGGGCAAAATCAGCATTTTCTACTAACCTCGTAACTTCTATTTACTAGCAAACAATGACAATTGTTCAAATGTCAAACAATGACACTTCGAATGGCGCCAAATTTAAATCCTGCGTTCTTGTTCGGACACCCTTTACTTCCAAAGATTATCATGAAAGTCTTAATGCTTGTGATCTTCTCCCTTTCTTCACTTCTTCATATCCAATAGTTCTATGTCAAAAACTTTCTGTTTGCTGTATTATGTTAGAGTGCTCAGCTCACTGTATGTCGAACAATATCTATTGAAATTTTTAACTCATTTCATATCATAGAAATGAGTTCGATTCCTGGCTAGACTTTAGGTGTTTTCTGCTCACAAACCAAGAAGCTTCTCGAACTTCTGTTGTTTAAAAAAATATAAAAAATTCTTCAATTTATAAGACCCTGATTTTAATGAGTGCAAAAAAAAACTAAAGAGAGAAAAGCGTTGCTTTAAAAATTATGAAGAAATCAAAAAACTTGCTTAGAATAAGGTGAGTGACGCCTGCTAATTTTGGTTTTAATCATGTTAAACTCACACTTTTGAAAATCCTTCAAAATGATGAAACAGTTCTCTGCGGCCACGATAAGTGTGATAATGAGGAGAGTCTTCAAATGCTGACAATTCTTCAAAATACAAAGGTTCGTAGTCACCATCAAAGTCATCAATTGAACGTGGCTGGCGATTCCATTTGTTATCATATGGAGAAAGATATAATTTTGAGGGCATGCTAGAATGCCATTTATTATTGTAGTTGTGTTGCTGATATTTTTTAACATATTTTTGTTGCTTTTCGGCAGACCACTGATAATTTTTCCAATACTGTGGTGAACTGTATTTAGACCATTTTGGTAAATGATTGAAAGTAGTATTTGATGGTTCTAGCCCTTGCATGTAGGATTCATTTTGATCAATTCGCTGAATTTTAGGGGCTGTTGTAGCTGGCTTAGCGCGATATTTTATTAAAGATCCAGGTATGCCCACCAAGTAGAGTGGTGTGGGTTGTTTAGGTTTTGGCTTTGGTGTGGTGGGCTGCCTTAATCTCTTGGGTATAAGATCAATTCTGGTGGAAGGCATGGGATAATAAACTGCTGCCTCTAAGACAAAATTAAAACCTTTTGGGTACATGGCCAGCAAACGTTTGCTGACACTCATAGTAAATTTTAAATGACTTCCTTTGGGAAATAACATCCAACGTTTTTTACGCGAAAAAACACGTTCCACTGCCGGTCTCAAAAAGGTTTTTAAATTATTTTCGTTTAAACTAGAGTTACTTAAAGGCTCACAATTACTAAAACTGATGGAAGCCAATGAAATTAAGAAAATAAAAACAGTTTGCATTTTATTTTTTCTATATTTTGAGTTGTTAACAAGACCGTTTATGAAATGAAACTAGAGCTGAATAAATTGTGAAAGCAATTGAGGGTAAAGAACTCAATTATTTTTAATTTTTGTCTTTTTGTTTTTTTTTTTTTTTGACGACATTAAATAAAGTTCTTTCACAAAAGAAAAACTTGTTAATAAATGTCGACATGAAAGCAAATATTTGATATCTTCATTTGATTACCTACTTAAAGCTGTCCCCTGCTAACAAGCTTTTTAATAAAAAAAAAAGTTTAAATCTGAAATTTTTTGTCTTGTTTAGCTTCAGTAAGAAAAGTAAAATCATTCAAGAAAGTGTAACGTTTTAAGAATTAAAAAATGAAACTATTTCATTTAACAGTTTTAATAATGTGCGCCTGCGCTTCATCATGTAAAGCTACTTTATATCCCTCGTCATCATCTCTAGGTGTAAGTTTTTAAAATTAGCAAAAATAAAAAAGGAAATAATTAAAATTGGTGTTTTTCAAAAGTTGGTGTCTTCAGTTTCGGTACCCATATTGGAGCTATTGCCGGATAGGCGCTGTCTCATCGATTGGTGTTTTCAAATGTCTTATGATTTGCCCCATAAGTTGTCCTCCTTTTACAACATACCCATTTGGCCGGGCAAACACAAGCCTAAGCATGGTAAAAGGGCCTTAAATAATATGCAGCCACAAGATCCCTTTAACAATTGGTCAATATTTGATAAATACAATCTCTCTAATTACAAAGGACGCCATCCTAGTGATTTTACTGCGGGTGAATTATATCAAAGCGTTGAGGATTTCTTAATCAGGTGAATCAATTCTTGCTGCTAATTTTTCTTTTTTTACAAACTCCAAATCCTTGTTTGTTTTTGCATCTCCCCCAGTTATGGTTACCATGAGACTTGCCTTTTAAAGAGTGTGTGTGCTTTGGCCCAGCATCCATTTGCTGAAGAGCATCGTAATCTTTTAACTGATATTTTATATTTTCTTCTAACGTAAGTTTAAAGCAGCCTCTCTTAACTTTCCAAATTATAATTTTCTTGATATTTTTTTTATAAATTCAGCCCTTCTTTGCATGAAGGTTTTGCTGCAACAGAGCAAATTTATTGCGACTCTTATGAAGATGCTGAAAGAAATGGTTTCCTTGGACAGAATTGCTCATTTTTATATGTCGATTGCAAACATGACCTGTTAAATAGTCTTTCAAAAGTAATTCACTGAAACTACAAGTATATTTGTAATAAAAAAAAAAAAAAAAAACTTTATTTAAATATTTTTAACTGAGTTCAGTTGTTGTTAAAACATTAAAAAGATTATTAACACATTGTGGATATAATGCTTGACAGCTACTGCCCAAAACTCCTTGTTGTTCTGCTAATTTATAAAGAGCTGCTTCATAATTTTCATCAACTTGAAAACCCTCATGTATGGAAGGCCTTGAAAAAATAAAAAATGTTTGTTACTGGTTGTGTTGCAACAAACTTCATTTGGTGTTGACCAAAGTTAAAAACCTTAAGAGTTTGTTTAGAAGAAATTGAGTTTTGTGTGACCGTAGGAGACCGTATAGAATGATGAGTAGAGCCCCAATCCATCAATCATGGGCTGTCTATTCAATTACTACCTAGACTCTTAGTGTTTTAGATAGAGAAGCACTTAAGCTTCGCAGGATTGTGTTGTCTTTACCATCTCATTGTTAAGCAGAAGTATATGCTATTAAGCTCTTCCTAAGAGAAGAATTTGAAAAAGACACTAATAATAGTCACATCTTCATTCATTCTCTCAGCAAAGCAGCATTGCAAGCAGTCAGGTCTTTCGAATTAATAGCAAAACTTGTCTGGGATTGTCTTTCATTAGTATTACTGGGCCATATGTACCGCTTCTAAATAGATCTTTTGCTCGTTATTCCAGATCTAAATTTCAAATAAAGTGAGAACTTTCTTACTTTTCTGGAAGGCAACAAAAATCTTCCAAAACGTTGCCCTACGAGACTTAATACAGTCACAAAGTACATATTCTGAGGTTTCATCATGCAAACCCCAGAACCTGCATGTGCTGATTTTATATCTCGTATTTTATACTGATGATATTTAATGTCCGGTAAGCCATTCCGTTTGAAGTCACTTTGATTTAGTGACAGCACTTAAGGGATTGTCCAACGCTTCTAAAGAGATTAGCATCCAATAATATATCCATCTAATATGGTTTTCCAGGACAGTGGCATTATTGGACGAGAACTCTTTTAACCTTAGATTTATGGAGTAGCTGCAAATTGAATGGCAACGATATTGGTTATCAGGATAGCAAGGAAGTTTCGGAAGAGAACAAATGACTTAGAAAGCCTTACTGCGCATTGTTAAGGGATTCATGAAAAGGCTTTACAAAATATTGAAACGCTTGGCAAATACGAAGGTTAGGCCTAAACGAAAATCAAGAGACAACAGAACATGCACTGTGTCAGTAAAGCATTGCACTTTTAAGTGGGGGATACAATTAACATGGAGCACAAGAGCTTGGGAGAATTTGCAATTTAAAAGTAATGTCCAAATAGGTCTATACTGGTATTAGTGACCAGGTAACTTGTTCCCACTTGTAATTCTGATTCCGATCTCTCTAAATTGTCTTTTTATAAAAATCAAAGTAGCTATAGTGTAGAAGGACAAGTCTGAATTTTTCCCGTTTTGCAAAGTGTCATCAATCTTGGTCTGAGAGTGTCTTATTTATCTTTGAGCTTAAGGTAGTCATCTACCTGTTACTTGACCAAGGCCTTAATATGCCAAGAATGAACACCGGCTTTGAGTACTTACTTTTCAAAACTTATTTCCCGTTCTTTTACGAATATTTAAGATTCTTTCTTTGAATTCAGACTTGAAAGCTGATTCTAGTGAAGTACTGGCTTTGTACGATCATTAAGCTATCAGCGTCTTGTGCAAGAATAACTGACTCGCTTAGTAATCTTACCAAAAACAACTAAAGTCGTGAAGTACCTAATTTTCAGAACGTTTTTCTAGCTCGTCTATATACGTTTCTTTCCTCTGGATCGGCCTTCCAAGACCAAGGAAAAAAACGTAAATACTTTCTAGGCCTTCAGACTTAAAAGCTGGTTCTTGGAAAATGCTGCTTTAGCATCTCGTGCAGGAACGACTAACTCCTTTAGTGAACTTGTCAAAAACAAACAACTTCTTGTAGAACCTGCTTTTCAAAATTTCTCTCCCGCTTTTCTGTATACATTTCTTCGCTTTAGTAGGGGTTCAGACTTGACAGTCAAGTCATACATAGTCTAACTGTTAACTGTGAATAAAAATAAAATGAAACAGTAAATCTATTTAGTATTCTAAGTCTGTTAAGGTCCGAGAAGCCGATAAATGTCTCTTGCCTGCCAACAAGAAGACCATATTTGAAGGAAATGCCTTCCTTATTAACTACGATTGACTAAGAACGCCCCCTTAGTGTATTAGCTTCGCAATGTGGGGTTCATAAGTTTGGTTTGGGGTAGTTGGCTGTACAAAAAATCCTTCTAGGTAGCGCAACATATGGCCTTTAAAAAAACTACAATTGATTTTTTTTTTTTTTTTTAACAATGAATCGATAACAAGTCTGTTGCAACCACGGTTGTAGGATGTGTGGCATTTAATGTAAAAGAATGTTGCTTAGCAAAGAAGGAATTTAAAAGAGTTTGCTTTGACGAACAAGAATTTAACACCACTAGTGTCAATTATATTGACACGTACATATATTTTTTGTCACTCTTTATTTTTGTCTTAAAATTAAAACTCACTTTAGAAAAAAGTTTATAACATCTGCAGCCACGTTGGAATGGCTGCCATCGAAGGGATGTTGTGACAATTCACAAATCGCTTGTTTCAAGCAGGATCTATCAAAGCCATATCTACAGGAGAACAAAAAATAATAACTTTTAAGCTCTACTTGTTATTTACCCAGAGACCAAAATATTGATCTCGATATCGAATTTTAATTTTTTTGTATGAAATAGTTTAAAAAATTTCATTTAAAATTCAGTTTCACTTACTTCTCCAACAGATTTTCAATGCCTTCATAAAGCTCCTTGGCCGTAAAGTCATGCTGGTGAACTGCACGTGAATTCATTGAAAATTTTCTTTTGAGCGACTCCCGTTTTGAGCTGGTGGCCCATATGGGTAACATATGAAATGAAGAGGAATTGAATGGCATGTCGTAATTCATTTGTAGGCCCCAATCAAAAAACACTTTACGAATGGACGGTAAGTCTGTTATGGGCACAGACAAGGACCCTATTAGCTTTACATGCAAAAATAATTATCATTTTAATTTTAATTTTAAAATAAAATCTTTCAACTCACTCACTTGCATTACAGTGAATTGTGGATACAGTAAAGCATTTGCAACATTTTTTAAACCAAAAACAATAAAAAATAGTTTTAATTTGCAATAGAAAAACATGGCAAATGCGTTTAGTGTCACTTAACAAACTAATTTTGCAAATTAATTTTGCAAAACTTATGAGGCTGGCATTTGAGTTACATGACTTGCAACTAATTAGCACACACATACACACACATATTTATTGCATGAATTCTTTTTATTTTAATTTATTTATTTAAATTAATTAACATAATTGTGGTCACGTTTGTAGTTTGTCACCACTTTGGTTATTAGTGTTAATAAATCGTATTTGCAGTCATTGTAGAGAGCAGTACAATTGTGCTGCAGAAATCCCCGCCTTTCTGCTACTTCAAAAGTTTCCCCATAGAGTTGCTCTGAGCTAGAGAAACCTTCATGAATGGAGGGCCTGTAATTCATTTAACATTTCGTGTTTAGTAACTTCAAACAGGGAAAACTACTAATACTTACGTTAGGAAAAATGTGAAAATGTCAGTTAAAATATTTTGTTGCTCCTCTGCGAAAGGATGATGAGCTAACTCACAGACACTGCGCAGCAAACAGGTTTCATGGAATCCATAACTAAAAAAAATATATAAAAAACAAATTTGAAGGTCTAATATCATAATGTTTAGTTAATTCATTATGAGTATATTAGGAAGAAAAGTGGTTCTTAGGTCGCATCACAATTCTCAGAACATAGGGATCGCTAACTGGACGGGCAAAGAGCTTCATTACGCTATTGCATTAGACATACCAGAAAGCACTGACCCTCCGTAAGAGTGACCTCAAACTTCTAATGAGATGGCTTACAGGGCATTGTGTAGTGATAGGGTTTGCATAATGAAATCTTAAAACATGTAATATGTGACTTCGTCCAGCCTTAGGGTCTCGTAGCCCAAGAATTCTTGAAGACATCTTGTTGTATTGCAGAAAGGTAGGAAAGAACAAAATAACCGACTTCATTTGAAGCCTAAATATTGAACAGTGAACTTATGACTGTAGAAAAGATGATCTGGGTCGCGGTACAAATGGTCTATTGAAATTGTCTTTAATTAATTTAAGAAGCTGAATGGACCTAAGTAAATTGTGCTCTGTATGTCAGGCCATGGCTAATCAAACAGCAGGCTGGTTATCTGGCCATGAGTAAGACCCAAAGAACTCTCATTGTAGCAAAATCTTTTTTTGACTGCGCTCGACTTCAAAAAAAAACTCTGAGGTAACTCAGAAACGTTAAACGTTTTGTAAAATTGTGTTGCTGTAAGTCCCAGATCGTTAAATAAAAACGATCCCAGCCTAGGTAGAAGTTAACTATGTGCTAATAACGAAAAATAATTTAAGTCGACTTTAGAAAAACTTGACTTATTGAGGCAATTAACTTAATAACTTTGTTATAGTGGCTTAGGAATGGCGGGGCGCTATATTCCACAATTACTGAGGTGGCAATGAAAACAATAACGTTTACTACAATCGAAAAATTAAAATAACTTATTAAGACTTAAGCGGGCTTTCCATATTGCCAAAGAATATATGCGACCCATATACACTAAATTTTAGTGCAAATAAAGTGGTAAAGTTGGTCAACGTGAAAAAATTGCCGTAAAATATGAAAATGATTAAAATTTTTCTCAACTAATTAAACAATTAATTAAAACACAAAGGTTGTGATACTTTTGCCTTAAAATAGTGTTGAACTTGAGTGTGTATGGACCGCATTAGCGGCTACCTCTGTAGTTCATGCAGAACACCTAACAGTGACAGTTAAAAAAAAAAAGATTTCTCATTTGTTTCTAAATTTCTATACAAGCAAACGTTTCTTCTGGCGAAACACCAATAGATCTACTGTCTGTTTTTTTTTTGCAGAACTAATGATTGGAATTGCAGTGTTAGGTAATTTAGTTAATTCCGAATTGATAAAATTAAGATCAAATCACCACGTGTGGCTTTCTCAGATTCACATTTCTTGTAAACGTTTCCTAAAAGAAATTCTCCGATTCCTGAGTAAGCAATTCCAAAACGGTTGGTCACTTTTTGTATAGAAAATAAAAACCTTCTTGAAGCCCCAAGTACAAGGAATTTTTGTGCTTCAACATAGAAGCAACAAGAGTTATTCTGTATCACAACGATTTTACTTATGTGATAGTTAAGTCTACATTGTCCTATTACCAATTAAACGTAGATTTTGATGGCATTTCTGTTCTCGGCGTTAATGAGGTTAGCTGTTTTCCTAAACGTCTGTATGCAGTGCTAAAGCAGTTATAACTTTGCAACACTGACAATCAAATGCATTGCAATTTTAAATATTGCTAAAGCTGGTCTTATTTGCAATTTTGGTGCTAAAAATGACATTCTCTGTCATTGGTTTGCACAGTTGCGTTTTGTAATGTAAAACGCTTAGGACGGCCTTTTCGGTTTTGTAGACTTTGTTTCTCTTGCTTGCGTAGTAAGACATGAGTAAGTTACACACAAAAAAAACAACTCTGGTTGTGAGAACTAAATTTGTATCCAATTTCAGTTGTGATAATTAAATTTCTTAGTTGTAGTAATCAGAATTTCATAATATTAACCAAAATTTAGTTCTTTTAAAAAAATTTTGAACTGTAAGAATAATTTTCTATAGTCAGGTTTAAAAAATTTGGCAGTCACAACTGAATTCTTGATTGGAAACAAATTTAGTTCTCACAACCAAAGTGTGTGTTATTCACACCGCAGATCTGGGGACGTCTAGTTATTTCGTCCCAAAGTGTCGAATAGTTTATAGAAATCGCAAGAAAACAACTTCGTTTGGGAAGACTAAACTTGTTGCCAATCAAAAATTGGCAAATGTGACAAAAAAAACATAGGGGTTGCAGCTAGAAATATTTTTAATAGAACTAAATTTTTAACTAAATTATAAAATTCTAATTGCTACAACAAAAAAAATTGATTATCACAACTGAATTTTAGATTGGACACAAATTTAGTTCTCACAACCAAAGTTGTTCTTTAAGTGCATAATATAGAGCTGCTTGGCTACTGAGAAAACAACTTCGGCTGCGACAACTGCATTTGCAACCAATCAAAAATTCTGTTCTGACTATCGAATGTTTTAGTTGTGACAACAGATATAAGCTGACAGAGCTCAAAATATTGTTGATGGAATTAAATTTTAGAATATCCATTTTTACAATTAAAAAATTCTTTTATCACAACTGATTTTTCGGCTGGTGATAAATTCAATTTTCACAACCGAATTTGTTTTCTGTGTGCAAGTGCCCCTTGTCATCTGTTACTTGAGTTAAATTACCTGACAAGTAAATTTTCAAAACTGTGATACAATTCACCAGCAGTAAAATCACTTGAATGTCTGCCACCCTCCATATCTAATGTTCCATATTTAAGATCTGCTGCTTGCTGCCACAAAGTCATATTTATATCAGTTGGCTTTGTAAAGTCTCGCCGTTTACGTCTGTCAGCTAAGCCCGGCCAAATGGGCACATTGTAAAATTGCTTTATACTATTTGGCAGCTGGTAAGTCATTTGAACTCCCCAACCACAGCCAAATTTTTTCTTGTCCAATTCGAGGGGCGTACCAATGCTAATTGCAACCTAAATAATATAATAAAATGTATGTGTGTTAGAACGGGACATTCTATTTGATCAATTTACTTGTAAAGCAGATGGTGCTGGATATAAAAGTGTGGCCTGTACAGGAAGCCTTAATGGAATTAGCATCAGCAAGCCAAAACTTAAAAGCCTCAAATTCATAGTTCAAATGTTGTGTGTTTTTAAAGATTCCAAATAAAACTGTTAAAAATTTTTTTATGTAAAAGTAAAAAGCCGAAATTGTGTGAGAATTTATGTAGTTTTTCCACTTTTTTTTTATTAATGAATTTAATTAACAGAATTAATTAAAAAAAGCGGTCAAATGAGTCGGCATACAAGAAGAAAAAAAAATTGTTGGAAATTTTCAAAAAAGAAGAACAATGAGAAAGACCGAATAGAAATATCGCCCGTTTACTTTTAAAATGTCTTAACTATGAATATAAAGAATTTAAAAAAAATTATAGAAAACGATTTAATTGCATTTCTATTACTGCTGTCATAGCACCCACCGAAATGTGATTATGTGTTCTCAGGAATTTGTCAACTGTCACTTTGAAAGCAGTTATTTTATGGGAACCGCCGAGTAAATACTAGAAATTACAAAACAAATGGGTACTAAACTGCAAGTTTTATTTACGTACACGCACACATACACATCCAATCCAATCAAAATGTTTGTAGAAAATAAGAAAAAAAAAGAAACATTGTCAGCGCTGGCTGCAACAATTTATGGCATAAAAACCATGAATCAACATGATAATTACACGCAAAACCACTTTAGTATTTTTACCATAAACACGTTGTAAATTGTGA